>NNCF01126672.1:258553-291183 GCA_002313205.1 Laupala kohalensis
TATATATATGGATTCGAATCTTTGCTCTTATGATTTTTAATCGCCATTCTTGTACATATCGTAAGAATATTGTATGTTGGTGTCCATTGTTATTCATATCCTTTATCCCTTTCTCTCACGGATATGTGGAAGAATAAAGTATTTGTTCTTTAAAACTTATTATTAAATTTAATCATAAAGTTATTAAATTTATCAGAGCATATTCCCTCATAAATAGCTCCAAATAGTAGAATTTTCAAGATGTGTACGCGTTTTTCTTGAAAATTTTCAATTCGTAACTCTTACAAAGATCCATGGTGATACGAAGGTTCCGACGAATGTACTGTCTTACAAGGTCTACAGGTTAAGTAGCATCATAGCAATATAAATACTTCAAGTGCAGAATACTGAATTATGAGAATTGATTATGTGTGACATTTATGCATCGTTGGTAGGCAGTCACAGGCAGATTGACATACCACACATCAATACCTTCCTCTTTGGTTTTCCTTCGGCTACGATCTCTGGATTTAGCGCATTTCTGATCCTTATCTATAACTGTTTTTTTGTACATGCATAGAATATTCATAGTACTCCATATTATGTTTTCCTTGTCATTTCATGTGGCCTCGCGTAATTTACTTCAGTATGACTCTTTACTCGGGGAATTAAAAAAAACAACTCCATTTGAACTCATCACGAAAAACTATTCGACGGAACGGATTCAAATGTAAATTTCACGGTCGTATAGATGGAAAAAAGATCTAAGCTAAAGTTCATTTTGTTATTATATTAGGAGTGAGAAACTAATATTCCAAAAAGGAGAAATTACTATTTTATTAAATGTATCATAGTATGCACATTGTTCGCGAATGTTGCCAATGAAAATGATTAATATATTGTTCAAAAAATTGAAATGTTGACAATTTATTCTCAGTGTGTGTTCTGAGATTATGAAACCGAAAACGTGCTGATTGATTTGTGATTGTTTAAATGTTTTATTCTGCGTTCTATACTGCGTCTAGTTTACAAAAAAACTAGAGAATAGAAAATACGAATAAATAACTTTTTAAGTCAATAAAACACCAATTAAGTAAGATAACTGTTTTGTTTTCTCGATAAAAGAAGTGCGTTGATTATGCCAAAAATGCTGGTATTAAAAATACATATTGATACGACGTATTAAAACACATGTGTTACATAAAATAAAAAATGTTTTTCTTTATTTTGTTTCAATTCTTTTTAACTATATATATGTACTGTTCGCCTCCCCTGACACTCCATAACACTGAAGATACCTCCCAGATTTTGCTTTCATTTATTCGTTTAACTTCGATAAATTTTTGTCGTCATCTCAAGAATACTGAGAACTCATCTCACCAGAGTTTATATACGATTACCTTCAAAGTTTATATACGATATCCACAGTGTATGCATATGACCGAATTTGTTCTCCATAAGGAAACAGTGCGCATAAACGGAAGTAGAGGTCACGTTTTGTATTTCTTCAAGGGGAGGATATTTTAATTTCAGAAACATCGATGACATATTTTACTTTAATGCGGAACATTTGTTAGCATTATCGTTCGTGTGTCAGTTAACGGAGATTTTCAAAAGAAGTAAGAAAAACACTGACTTAATTGATAATCATTATATTTACTTTCAACTGTCTGTCTTTTTCCACACGAAATTAATGACGCACAATAGTGCACTAATTGTTGATAAATTGTTATACCAGTATTATTTTACATACTGTTCACAGTTAATCATAAATAGATGATAAATTTCATTAAATTTCTTCATTTTTAGATTCGTACACGCTAAGTGATGAGACAAAGGCTCGATCTCGGGTTACTAATGCGCATAAACAGTAGCAAGAAGTAGTCCCGTATACAACTCCGTAGCAAAACGACGACGCTGAGTTATAAAAATATTTATTTAGATTATTATACATCAGATCTAGTAGTTAATTTCTAGTACATTTTCTCAAGTTTTTGTAATTTTAATCTAAAGTGAACATAACCAAGTATTTAACTGTGTATTTTTGAAAATTACTCAAAATTATATCAAAGCATTTTCCCGAAGGGAATACAGGGTTGAATAACAGAGTAATGAAACGATATTTCTCTTGAATATGTATAAAAATATAAAATTTTCCATTCAGAATCACTCAATTAAGAATATTATGTTGAGGACCATGCGAATCAAATTGCATTCAGAGGGAGATGACAAATTGTTTTAAATTTTATCTAAAAGAACCATGAGTGAGTGAAATTTCCAAATAATTTTTTCCTTGTGGCTTTTATGCATCTGTTCGAAATAGAACATGCACTAGAACGATAATCTTATTCCACGGAAATAACTGACGAAACAAGACATGAAGAAATGTAATAACATTCAGATATAAAAATTGTTAGGATATATTTTAACAAGGATTAGCACTACTAGTTTCTAACAGATGCAGAAACTAGATTTTTAAATTAAAATAGGGCGAAAAGAGGGTAGAATATTATTGTTCTCAATACAAAACCGAAGATAATATTAATGATAAAGAAAATGATTGTATTTTATAACACTAACTTATTGAGTTAAATTAGTTCTTAAACTGGTTAAATATTTAAATACTTTTTATTTCTTATAATATGTGACCCGATGGATTTTATAATTACAAAATGAGAGAATACAGTCATCAAATAGAACACAATCGGTCGATTTGAAGTTGCTTCACTCACCCATATGATGTAAGCTACATAAGAAATACGAATTTGCACTGGAAATATTTCCAACAAATATGCGTGATTTGACAAAGATAAAATTTACATGGGTGATGTTAAAATATTCTCGAAATGTAAAACTAAAGTATGGTGTAACCTATTAAATATAATTGTTTTCTACAAAACTGGAATGAGAAAATAAACAATATCAAATATCAAGTTTCAGTCCGTTTGGTGACGAAACAAAACCCGTCCCACTATCTTACGAAACATACAACTTAATTTTTTTCTTGTTTCATAAATCTTTTGCTCAAGGTAATTTCTCTTTCATGACAAAAACGTCTCATTATAATTTTTCATGCCCTGACAGTATGAGTCCTTCAGAATTCGCGTTCAAATGTTCACTCATAAAGTGTCACAGCACCAAGTGATAGAAAATAAGTGATCAAAAGATAAAAACTTTCCTTACTTCATTTGTATACGAATATCACTTTCCGTACGATCACTCGAACAGTCCTGGGAAGCCTTCCGTTTCGAGATCACAAAACAACCCACGCTGCGAACCGCACTGCCGATGCCCGTTGCTCAGTGTAAACACGAGACTGACCGCTGACGGAGACTTGCCTTATCAGTAGAGCAGTTGTGATGGAAGAGTGAACTGTGGAATAGAAAAGAAATGTTCCTACAAGGGATGGAGGGGGGAATATGAGTCAGTGACCATAGATTTCGAAAGTTGACTCAGAAGGTATTGCGGTTGCTCTTTCATTTAAAATACTTGTAAACATACAGATTCGTATTTCCGATATGTGACTCATCTGTTTTCATTTCTCCCGTTGAACACTGCTTCTTCTCAATTAACATTCTTTTCGATACATTTTACACATATTACATTTAGAGATATTACAATTCCAATCAAAATATTTCAACTGAGTATGTTTTAAATGTCACAAATATTAATAAATTACTATTCTATAAGGAGACTTTCTTCAGCAGATAATAATTAATTAATGTACATTATATGGTGAACGACCTTATTGTGAATTTATCTTGTATTTATTTTACAACAACATTTCGATCAAAGTTTGGGATATCTTATATCTTTTGTATAAAAATGAAGCTTGATAAAGGTCATACCGAGTAAAACAAAAATGACAGAAAAATAAGTATAAATTATTTAATTTATTTTAGACATCTTAGTGATAAATAAAAGGAGGTATACCATGTGTTAATATTTTTATTTTATTTTTCAAATTATTTTTCATTACTTTTTCACACTTTATTAAGGCAGAACTAGTTTTTTTTAAGATTAACTTATTTCTGAACATTAATGTTTTGGTACAGCTGAAGATTCAACACATTGTATTGAATACTTGAAATCTCATTTATCGTAATGAATTTATATAATTTACAATATGTTCTGAAGATTTGATGATAAAACATATTCGTAAAATATTTTTTCATACTATTAAATACAATTTTCTGTTATTCTGTTGATGTTCAAAACACATAGCTAACAATTTTTATTGTGTTCTGAAATATTAAATCTGCTTCTGCTTTAGGGCCCTTGATCGGAATTGATGGGATGGTCCCTTGTTTGCTTCCGGAGGGTAAATTATTTATTGTCCTCCATGTTGTCGTATGTTTTTTGACTTTCATTTCTCGTTTATCATTTTGGAGACAAAATTAACCATTAAAAGTAATTTCTTTTTTTGGCCAGTAGTTTTGCAATTTTTTTTTGACATTCGGACAAATATGTAAAAAAACTTACCTTTGACACAAATACTACGAAATGTAAAATCGCTGATGCCAATATATAGGTTTGTTGAACGCTTAGTTCGATCACCTGTATGGAAGGGTTCACTTTAAAAATTTGTTTTACGGCAATAACATGAACTAGAAAATGTTTATAAACTGATTCGGTAACTACTGGATTTTCATAAAACGTTTTAAAGACTTGACCCTGTAAAATCAATTATATCTACCCCTTAAAGACTAAATCTATTTATGAAGACTGATGTGTTTTTTTTAAACAATTTTGAACTCTTAACACCAAGATGTTAAATGTGAACACTCAAGCATTTTATTCTGAGTTTCTCAAATGTTTTTACAGATAATGTGGTAAAATAATGACTTGTTTTTAGAAATAAAATTTTATTTTACTACCACATCATGAATTTCAGAAAGGTTCATAAGCCATTGTATCATTACGCAATTGAATTATTCACTGATTCAAAAACAAATAAACAGTTTAAGAAAAAAATTATCTCTTATATAGTCAAATGTCAAATGTGACTGCAAACTAAATTTTATTACAAAAAATAGTTATACAGTGCTAATATTTATTTTCTTCCAAACACTGGATTTTTGATTTATTATGTTTTATATGTTTATGTTTGATCCTTGATTTATTATGTTTAAGCATTGATAGACCAATTTAAAACATTTACTGAACAATGGATAGGAAAAGATTATAAAATGTGAGTGAATTTCCTTCTCGTGATCATACCCAACCCAAATTTCTTGGATATCGAGAACATTCTTGAAATTAATTAAATTTAAAACAAATATCTAACCAGATTACAAAAATTGTTGAATAAATTGATGAACGAAAACTGTTTATTTATCTTTAATTATTATGCAACCACAAAGAGTCAAAGAAATAAAAGTGCACTCCATCTACGTAATTCATTAACATTATTCTGAGTTAACATCGCTACAGATAATCCATTAATACATCTAATACCCTCCGCATTTCTCTACAATATAAGAACTGGAGAAATCGTCACCCGTATTATGAGACTTGGGGAAAAAAAGTACAAAAGCTTCATTTTTAATGGGATATTACACTTCTTTTTAGAAGTACGCCCAGAGCAAAATGTATCAGTATTTATCTACGAACTTTCAGTTATAATAATCTAGATCTAAATGTTAACACAAACATTTAATATGAAAACTTCGTGTACCCTAATCTCCCAGTCTAGAGATGAGACAAAATAATCAAAAATTTAATGAATACGTTTTAATCAACATATTTAGGACTTAAGTGAAGAAGTAGGAATCCTTCACAAGTCTGTCTAAATAAAAATTATTTCTTCAATCTTGAATTGTTTTTTTTTTCGTGCTTACTCATTTATCCTTGAAAAGACATGTGTAAAACAATTTCTTGTGGTTTTTGTTTTTGTTTTAGTTTACTTAATATTTTATATATATTTTAAATTGTAAATAATAGATTTAATTATAAAAAGCAAACTGAAAAGTCACTTCAGTTTGTCAAATATTAAACTATGTCTGAGTGAACGAGGAAGTCATGAAACGATTATTCATGACTTGTTCAATAAATTTTATGGCAATACAAAAAGACAATGAAGGAATCAACTATTAGAAATGTGCTCAAGAAGGTGACAAAGAACCAAAATCACACTGTGAAGTAATGTGAATGAGATAAGATAACCTTCACAAAGCAATAGACAATACAAATGAGATAACAAAATTTACTCTCTAAAATTTGTTTTAGGATATGTGTCAGTGACCAAATGATAAACCATTCCTTTTTTAATAAACCCCTTTGTATCAAAAGTATTTTAATATGAAAATAACTATCTCAATATTGATTAAAAAGCATTGAAGAGATATATTTAAGATTTTTTTCTTCCAAAAATCAGTTTAATTTAATGAACAATACTCTCCGGAAGTAAGCAAGGAACTATCCCATCAATTCGATCGAAGTGTTAGAAAAGAAACTAGAGAAAATCCCAGGTCTGGATGTGACTACAGATATAATGTATTAAATCTTGCAAATATTGAAAATAGTAATAAACAATAAAAATTAATATATTTATTATAAAAATTAATATATTTTTTAATATATTGTAGTGGGCTTTGAAAGTTACATAACAATGTCATGATAAAATATGCCTCCTAGGTTCGAGTCTATTGGCGGAAGCATTTGAGGGTGAGAATCCTGTAACATAAAGTACACACTGGGTATCAGGAACCCAGGAAGTGCATCAATGCACTCACTCTTAACTAGTTCAATGTCTAATGGTCACTAAGGCTGCTACTTTAGGAATTATATTGCCCGATGTCCCTACTGAATTTGCTTGAAGCTCCATGCATGTATTGATACAATTTCAAAAGTATTGGAGAAATTAGTGTAGCTGTTGAAGGTTAAACTGTGTTGATACTGCTGCAACATC
The DNA here is from genome assembly GCA_002313205.1 of Laupala kohalensis. Lineage (NCBI taxonomy): Eukaryota > Metazoa > Arthropoda > Insecta > Orthoptera > Trigonidiidae > Laupala > Laupala kohalensis. The sequence continues at coordinate 265,443 of NNCF01126672.1, forward strand.
AGAGAAGGAAGTTTTTCAACTAAACTGATAAATTTCTTGTGTCTCTTTCATTCTAGTGAGGGGAGTATATAAAATTCCTTTCTCTTTAACCTTAATATATTTTTATTTGCAATTTTTCATATTAATCTTTCGTTTGTTTTGGGTGATGTTTGTTCCAAAGGAAGTTAAGAAAGTTCTAAAAATCTGCTCAAGGGTTTCATCAGCAGGTGCACTACCCTTGGATGATAATCATAACTTGTAAAAGTATTGAAACAATTTAAGGAACTGAGAGATTAGCTGAAGTTATTTGTTATTAATTATTGGTCTAGTGATTATAATCTTTGTATTGTGAAACCTTCAACCCCCCAGGGAACTTACATCTAGTAAGTACGTGTTTGGCAAACATGGGGCCCCGAGCTGAGTCTGACATTACTTCCACTTACTTGTGCTGGCACCTTCCTTTCTCTTTCCTGACCTTCCTTGGTCACCTCTTGTTTTTTTCGATCCCGATGCTAGGGTATCTTTCATTTTCCTCTCTTCCATTTTTTTATAATGATATATTAAATGTTTTGAGATATGTAGATATTTGAGTTTTGAGCTGTAATTCAGGAGGGTTTTTAGTGGGTATGGTTGAGTCATTCAGCGAGTCCCACACGTGGGGAGAGTCATGTGCATAACTGCATTTTCCCTACCTGTACAAGTTTTTAGGGCTCTAATGACCTCGATGTCAACAAGCCGTAAAACCCCACAAAAAACCCGGCCCATCCTGGCCCGGGTTTTTCTCCGTGTTTCCTTTGTGTAGAGGTGGATTTATTATACAGGTTCTCTAGGCTTTGTCTAGGGGCATGTTTATTGTAACAATAAATCGTGAATTTAGTGGGTTTTTTTCAACTCTTATGATTTTTAACACTATACTCAGAATAATCTATAGTTCGATAATAACTTGTACATGTAATTTTTTGCATAAAATTACAAACATATTGACATTCTATTAGTATTATAACTCGCAGCTAACTTTTTATCTTATCTAGGAACTTATGCAAAAAAATTTTGAATCCACTTCTGCCTTAGGGCCCTCGATCGGAATTGATGGGATGGTCCCTTGCTTGCTTTCGGAGAGTAAATTAGTTTATTGTCCTCCACGTGGTCATACGCAGTTTGTACTGTTTTGACAATAAATTTATTATTATTATTTAAAAAAAGAAGAGAGACCTTCAATTATTTGTTATCATGTTTTGTATTTTTATCCATACCAACAATAAATCATGGTCAGAATTATGAAAATAGTTACATCACTGGTAGTTAATGTGTCATTTATATTGGTATAAATGTTGTCTATGTATGCTGAACTCCTTGTGATTTCTCATTAGTACACAAATGGTTAGATTGATAGAGAAGATTTTATAGCTCAACAACCTTTCTTCAATCTCTTACATCAAATATAGAATTTACATACTCACTATCAATGACTGCTCTTAAATTTTTTGCAGGATGGTCAACCAAAAACTTTCAACAAGTCTTTAGTATTTTCTAAAAAGTTATAGGATCTCTATTTGTTATTCTGTAAAGAAAACTTATAAATTAATGTCATCTACAATCATCCTTTTGTACAACTTTTGCGATGGCTCTGATCTAGAAGAGGAAACTTCATTGCAGAATCATTCTTTCTAAAGATCTATACTTTATACTCTTTCAGTAAGCCCTTATAAATGTATTCTACTATCCAGTTCTTGTTTTATCTCCTTTCCTGACATCCCTTTTATTTGATTATTTAACTAATATTTTAATTGATGCTTTCATGCTACTTCCATAAGCCTAAAACTCCCAGTACTTTTCCTTCATATGCAGTGGCAGCCAGTGATCTCTTTTTTCTGATTAACTCAATGTTAAAAAACTGTGTTGTAGCTCTCTAAAAATTAAAGAATTAATAGAAATATTTGAAGTTTCAACTAAAAATTTAACTGTTATATAACTATGTGAATATGTTCGTAATTATAAAAACATAAATATGTAATGTTTTTATGAATAATAAATGTCAGTTTATTCTACTCTCAAATATTTCCATTTTCCAAAAGTATATTTTAAGTAATAATCTGTGTCTTAAAAACTATGCCCTTTCTTAGTAGATTGATAGAAGAAAGCTTTCAGTAACGATTAAAGGAAATATTAAAACTAAATCTTATTCAGTCTGATAGTTTCAATGTGTTGTACAACTATATTCATTTTGTATGTTCAAACATTATTGAACTAATGTAATTTTTCTCATTTAAAGAGAATTATAAAATTATACCAAAGTACTAGTTAAGATGAAAACAGAAAAAAACAACAACATATTTTCAAACTTTCCTACTATGACTAGTTCTGATAGATTTTCAGGAACTCATGTTTAGTGTCTGAAATAATATACAGGTAAACAATCTCATGACACAATGCAAATATTCTATATAAATCAAACATAAAACACAACCTGATTATTGGCAGTTTATTTCAGGAAGAAATTTCATTTTATGATGGAAATGTAAAGATATAAATGACTAACATAGAAATCTATTTATGAATCTTTCTGTCCTTTGAACTACAATTATATCAGAATTTTTTTAGCAATAATATAAAATTTAACAAATATCTGAAAAAATAAATGAAAAATCCACCAATTAATCAAAACATTCACAGATTTTCAGTATTGTAATCACTAAGACACCTTTTAACACTTGACACTACAGCTAATGTGTATTGTAATGCTGATTCCAGAGATCAAGAGCTAGATGAGAGAAGGGCCTGAAAAATCATTCATGTCAGATGTGTTTCAATTAGGTATTCTTTAATTGGAGTGATAATAATTTGTCTGCTTTAATAGGTCAGTATTTATCAATTTCATTGTAGGCGAAGATGGACTTGTTCTTTGGTATAGTATTGTATGTTCAATTTTCTTGTTTGAATCTAAAGTACTCCATTTTATTATTCCACAAATACATTTTATATTCTATATTTATAGAAGTCAAACATTCAATTTTAATTTATAGCCAAAAATGTTGACAAAATTGCGTATCACAAGTTGGAGGACAACAAGAAAATTTACTTCCTGAAAGCAAACAAATTACCATTCCATCAATTCCAAAGTGCCCAATGAAAACTGGAGAAAACATTGAGTTGGTATGGGACTCTAGAGAAATATTCAACTGTGTGAAGTCACAGTTAAATAAATAAATCATTAAAATCATAATAAATAATGAGAATCTAGAAAAAGCATGCATTAATTGATTTTTTGTCAATTATTATAAAAGTACTAAGATATTGGCATATTGAAGTATAGGAGGAATATAAAAGTTAAAGAATTCATATAATCTATAAACATATTAACTTGAATGTAAAGAATATTCCATGGGATAATAAATGGGTTATAGGTTACTAATATTACTTTGCTTTCAAAAATCGATAAATATAAACATTACATTATAGAAGCAATGACGCAGTAGGAAGTATTTTACTGTAGATTTGTAGAGAGTGTGCTTTTTATTTCTTTTGGAGGAGAACTATGTAGGAGTGTTTCAGTAGGACTTGGACCTCTTTGGAGGAGGGTGTTTGAAATGCAAGGATGGTAAATAACTTCTTGTTTTTTTATGTTCTACTGATAAATTAATGAGTTTCTAATAGAACACATGTGGCATTAAAGTAATTCTATCTTTCCAAACACCACAATTTTATAAAGTGTTAGGATATTTAATCCCTGAACAAAGGTTTATATGAATCTCAGGGTTATATCTACATATTGAACAAACTTAAAGAAGAAGGTACATATTGAGGACACCTTGATCAAGTCTTGTCCTTTTTTGATTTCATTTCATCTGACTGAGACCATTCATGACAGTCAACTCATCATATACATTGAATCATATTCATATTTTTCTTAACCTTTAAAAACATTTTGATGAATAATATTAAATAAAAATATATAAACTTTATTGTCAAAAAAGTAGTTGCAAACTTTGTATGACCATGTGGGGATAATAAACTAAGTTATTTTCCAGAAACAAGCAAGGGACCATCCCATCAATTTCGATCAAGGGCCCAAGGGCAGTGGCGGATTTAATGCTAATAAAAATATTTTAAAATATAATACGTATTATTATCCACTTATTATTCCAAAATGAATTGTAGGTTTAATGTGCAATGAAAATTTAGGATTAATAACAACAAAAGTTCTGAATGACATTCCCACTTATGGAAAATCCACGACTACCCGAAGGAAAACCAGAGAAAGACCTGGACCAGGATGGAGCTAGTGATGGAATATATACATCCATGCCCAGGTTGCACACAGTTAGAAATAAACTATTATAAATAAAAAGGATAAAAAACAACATGCGTGAAAAAGGGAAGGGACATTCCCCGTCAAATCAGCAGTGTTTCAATAAAATTTGTACATGACCATCTATTATGATAGAATTTTGTACAGAGGTAGTCATCATTAATAGATTAAGAAAAGTACCAAGTATTGTTGAAAAATTGTAACTAGTTTGGAAGTTACTCAATGTAAAGTTTAAACAAAACATCCCAAAACGGCTCTACACAGAACTATTGAATTACTCCGAAACCTCTCCTTATTGAGATACAGAGCTGGTAGGGGTGTCATTTAACAGCATATTTAATCATCTTTACAATGATTTGCTATGTGACATTGGTGAAAAAGGAAAGAAAATATACATGTTCAAAATCCAACTTTTGATTTTTAATTTCTCAAAATGTGCATCTTTGAAAATTTTCAAATTAATACATGATATAATTTATATCCTTGTTAATCATCTTGGAAATATGAATGAGGGATGAAAATGGGTTCAGTTAAAACAATAAAAGAATGTTGATTTCTTGTCATGTATCATGCACCGAACCAGAATTTTTCACTTAATTCATACTATACACTATTATGTTAAATTTTGCTCCAGTGTGATACTGTGATGTACATATTGTCACATAAGCATCTCATTTTGATATAATTATATAAAATTACACTCATTTTGTTTAAACTTTACATTGTTGTAACTTCCAAAAGGGTTGAAATTTTTCTATAATACTCGGCACTTTTCTTAATCTACATGTTGGCTAACTCCCTAAATTTTTTTTATCAAACTATGAGATGGCGAGGTATAGACCTTGTGTTGATTTGATATGGAATGACCCAGATGTAATATAATGTATTAAAATATTTTTATCTCTAATGAATTTTATTGTAAAGAAAGCAGTCACAAACTGTCTACAAACTAATTGACTCTCCAGAAACAAGCAAAGGACCAATCCATAAATTCCAGCCAAGGGCCCAAGGACAGAGGTGTGTCCTTCAAATAACTTCTATTACATCAATACAAATAAAATGTGATGCAAGAAAATATATTACTTAGTTACATTCATGTATCTTATACTTATTTTCAATATTATCAGATCTACTTTCTGTAAATCGTGTGTAGATTTTGATAATTTGACTTCCTTCAAAATTATTTTTCAGAAACTTATGATTTTGAACTAGCTTCTTAAATAAAAAATGCTTCTATATATAAAATAGAGTTTAAAAGACATTTTTGATGTATGATTTCTGTGAAAAAGAACAAGTTATCTTAAAATATTACATATTTGAATATTCTTTTCAGAAAGTTAACATAATATGTCTGAAACATTTTTAGAATATTTTCATAAATATTCTGCATATTAATATTTGGAAAACACCCCTGACCTCAAAATTTCTCAAGTAGTAGGAGATGTACTCATATTAACAAAATATCATAATGGCTTTTCATAAATATATAAAGATTATAAAATACAGATTTGCAAGTATGTGATTTAAAATTTATTTATTTTATACATGCTTAACATTTTTTACTGGGTTTCAAAAATGGATCATTATTTACTTCCACACAGTGACATATCCAAGGGAGCTATGAGAAATTTAACATGTCCTGACATATTGACTACTTTTATTTCTACCACAGATCCTACTGAATTCTAAATAATCTTTGATTCTTGTAACTCATAGCAGTTTCAATCCAAAAGCACTTCCGTGTCTACATTTGTTTGGATTCATATTAGTCATTACTGATTGTATAACCCCTCCTCTTATCATTGCTTACTAGACAAATGTTTTCACATAAAGCTTATTTGTGTAAGAATGGGTGATTGATGCTAAGTAAGTATTTTCCATTATTGCTTTGTCAAGAAACTTGCTTTTCTCAAATTTAATTTATGTATACGAAATAAGAACAGTGCTATGCAACAGTTCTAAGACATACCTATTCAGTGCTTTTCATGCTTTTGTTCCTGAAACCTGAGGAGACCTGCATTCTTTAATTTATGAGACAAACTTTTTGAAATAAATAACCCTGTTTGTGATTGATTTTGAAGAACTTTCTCACTTATGTAAATCCTTGCTTAAAATGTGATTCTGAAGTTATGGACTAAATTAGTGGAGAAAATATGCATTATTTTTTATTGTTATTATATTTGGAAAAAAATCCCCTTTGATGACCTAGGGACTGACATGCTTGCTCATCACCTAGACACTCCTGGTTCAATTCCTTGGGGGAAGCAGAAAAAGTTTGTTGCTTTTCACCTCAATGTCATAGTTCATATGGAGCTGTGACTATTGAAAAGCAAACCTTCCTTCTTCTATCCACTTCCTACTACTCTTAGAACCACAAACTCTTACTATTACTTACTGCTCCTACTAACACCTCTACGTGGGCCAAGTTGTTGGTAAACCAAGCCTAGTGACCTACCTACTAACAATAGCCCTACCATGCACCCCCTACCTCCTATTGCCCCATGCAGATATGTTTCAATAGCATGCTATATTTTCCATTTACAACATTATAAAAGAAATTTTAAAAAGTTAAAAAAAAAAAAAAAAAAAAAAAAGCAAAAAAAAAAANTTTTAAAAATTGATTTGGTCTTAAACAAAGCTTATGCTGCTGCAATGGTAATTGTGTCAGATATACATAATTATTTTGTTGGTACTTGGGGTTTTACAAATTATGTAAGGTAATGTAATATGACAATTACCTCCTCCGGGACCAGTGCAACCAATACACCATGGAGGGGTTCCAAAAGTCAGGGGCTCTAAATGAGGAGGCTCTGAAAAGGTTGGGTTCCTATTCAAAAAGGATTTGAAGGTATCTCGCAGCTAACTTTTTATCTTATCTAGGAATTTTTGCTGAATTTTTTGAATCCGCCTCTGCCTTAGGGCCCTTGATCGGAATTGATGGGATGGTCCCTTGCTTGCTTCCGGAGAGTAAATTAGTTTTTTTTTTTCCCTCCACGTGGTCATACGCAGTTTGTACTGTTTTTTGACAATAAATTTATTATTATTTATTATTAAGGTATCTTACAGTAAAAAGAAATTTGCATACTCATGGCAACCCTAATGATGGAATAGGAAGAAAGTGATAGTAATAATCAAGATCAACCAATGTGAGTAGAATTCATAGTTTCTGTGGTCGCTGAGTTGTACATTAAAATTCTGATGATGATTATGTTCTACTCCCATAGGGGGTAAATAACTATAGACCCTTACTTGAACCACTAGGTAACTGTACAGCCCATAATACGTCTGGGAAATAATTTAATTTAGTTAGTTGGGGATACATTCTCTGATAATATACTTTTAGTACAAATATGAAATTATGTTTTATTTTTCCTTTATGTCAACCACTTCATACTTACAAATTCAAACCAATTCATGTAAAATATTTTATGATACAGTATTTGTTGAATGGTTCATACAGTGAAACTTAATAGGACTTTAAACTGTTCAGATTTTATGATAGTTAACAATCCTGATCAACCACAAACATTGGTGAGTAATTGAATTCTATTTGACTAAAACTCCAAGATCTTTTTTGAAGTTGGAAACATAGTACTGTAATAGGAATTGTTGGGAGAAATTTCTCTCTGGGCGATATAGAAAAAGAAATCGTATCACCAGCATCGGTATCACAGATGGTGGAAACATGGGGTATAACACGATCTTAATCTTTGTTTTTCCAAATAATTATTGTATTTTGTTTACTATGTAACTAAATTTTAAAAGCATTGGATAATAATTATAATCATCTTATTTCTGTATAATTTCTTATAGTTATCCTAGTTAGGAATAAGAAATAATGAACATAATTGTTTTGACTGGTTGTATAAACTAACAAAGAAGATTACTGAGATTTCTACCAGTGGTGCAAATCCAGGTAAGTGGGAAGAATGCCCCCACCTAGACCCTCTTCTATAGTATAGCAGGTAGAATAGCCAATTCTCCCTTTCAGTAGAGGTGGTCCAAAAGTCTTCCTTCAATTTTACTAGAAGAAAGTACACAATCATGATAGGGTGTACTTTTTGAGTCCCACGCACTCCCGCCAAACTACACCTCTGCCTCTCCTAAAAATATTTGGAGTCACCACAGATTAATAGAGACAAAAACACTATTAACACAATTACTTCATCTCAACTAATAAATGTAGTATTCCACGATGCTGCATGACGTGTATGTAATATATTTTACAATAATTTAATTGTAGTTGTAATTTACGAGGGTTTCAATGTACATATGAGAATTGAAGGAAAAAGAATTAAATGAATCAGAGATCATGTGAAATATTATGAGAAAACCTGATTTTTTCGTGATAATTTAGAGTTGAAAATATCTATTGGGATATTATTTATTATTGTGTTTTATCATATTCATCCCTCAGTACAAGTTATTAGCATAGAAAATCTACCGAGAACGGAATGACTTGTATTTTGCTGCGAGCAGGCGAGGTGACTCACGGTTTAGCTTCCCTTCTGTCACTTCCATCCGTAGCTATTTCGTGGTCTCTTAACGAACGCCTTCCGTTTTTAAATCGTAAATTAACCGAACTTCGTCAGCCTAACTCGCGATATTCAATTTGGTGGGAAGTGCGGGGAGGGGGCTACGTCCCCATTTCCTTCCCATATTTCCCTTCCACCGACCTCAGCCAGGATGCTGGAATGCACGCAAACCCTCCTTTTCTTCATAGGGGGAGCAACGCCGTTTTAATGGCGCGACGGGAGGGGGTGAACTGTGGCAAGAAGGCTTGAAATGGGGTGTGAGCGTATGCATGCGTGTGAGGGAGGGGGTCACTTATTGCACCCTAACTGTTGCATTTGCTAATCCCAGAGACTGAGAGGGGAGATATAACTAGTAACGTCTTTCGACAAATGCGTGAACGCTTTGGCACAAATGGGAGTATTTTCCAGGGTTGGGGGCTGGGACATGGATAACTTGGATAAGGAATATTTTTATGTAAGTTTCTTGCTAACTCCGATTTCAAGCCCCATAGAATTTGCATAAATCTCAAACAGACATTACATTTCATAAATAAAACAGTGAAACAAACAACTAGCTAAACTAACTACTATCACCGACACATTTTAATGGTCTAAAATACGATACTTCATTTGTATGATTTGTTCGTCCGGTTACGTAGAAAAGGACCGACCAATTTCTGCGTCATTTGAGTATGAATGATTATGACTTAAAATTGTTAAATACAGCCATCGGAAGTTGTTAAGTATTATTTATTCGCTGAAAAAAGTAAATTAAAATTATATTAATTGTTTAAATTGACAGGAATGATATATTTCGCGTATTGCTTTTCGGTATGGTCCTGAGAGATACTGGAGAATCTCTCGGTTCATGAGTCAGCTGTCTTCAATTTCAAATTTTAAATTTAAATTTTAATGTCAAAAAAGCAGTTAAAACTGTGTATGACTACGAGGAGAACAATAAACAAATGTATTCTCTCAAAGCAAGCATCTCATCAATTACGATCAAGGGTCCTAAGGCAGAGGCGGATTTAACATTTTATTTAAAAATAATGTTAGTTCTTTACGTGATATAATATTAACAGAACACCAACAAATTTGTATCTAATAAAACAAAAAAGTAATTTCACAAGTAAGCATTATTATAAACTATATATTATTCGGAAAATACTTTTTATAATAGTAACTATTAAAATATGTCTAAATTCGAGATTTATTTCAATTTACTAGCCCCTAGGCCCCTCTTCACACTCTCGGCTGAGTTCATGAGCTTGTCTCGCATCTGGAAGGAAGAATGGCGTGACGTAGATAGCGGCTATATCTGGCCTGCACCTCTTGGTGCTCTACCGTAATTGCTTCTTGAATGTTTTTGTTTTGACTCTTGAATGTGTTTGTGTCTTACCACTAGGGCAACTTCCCCCGAACACGCGAGGCAACTGAGGGATGTTAGTCGTGTCGACGGTTGGCGAGTCAAGAAGGTTCGTCGTATTCCGATAAACAATTGAGTCGTCTAATATCAAAACAAGACGTATTACTGTAATAAAGTTTTTCAGAAAACGCAAAAAAAAAAAAAAAAACTGAACAAGTCCTCTGTCTATGAAAAGAAAATATATATTTATTCTTTGCAAGCTTCATATGATATAGACGTGTTTTTTTAAATTTAGCAGTAAGAACTGCTTTATTATCTTCTTATAAGAGTTTTTCATTCGAATGTGTCTTATTTTGATTAAATATTTGTTGGTGAATCTTGTAACTTGTATCTTCTCCCTATTTGTAACTTAGTATTTGGATGTATCATCTTTTATGAATAACTAGCTGAATACCCGACTTTGCACGGGTTAGGGAGAAACAATAATATAAATATACTACATAAATAAAAACAACAAATTATAAAGCACAATAATACACTACTTCATACAAATTTAAGAATCTTCTTTATTTAACACCTGTTTATAAACTACATTTTTTGTTTCATATCCAGGAGAAAGAATATATAAATTTTTAGGCGAACCTACTCTGGAGCAAGCAACATAAAGTTGCCCGTGTCTAAAACATGGCGATCTTAGATCAACACCACAAAACTTTAAAGACTGTCCCTGTGATTTATTAATGGTAATTGAAAAAGCTAGCCGGACTGGAAACTGTAATCTTTTAAAGTTGAAGGGAAGATCAGTTGGGATTAGAGGTATCCGTGGAATAAAAATTATTTCACCTTTTCCTTTTCCAGTTAAAATGACTGCCTGGATTATATTTTTCATTAATTTTGTCACACACAATCGTGTCCCATTGCAGAGTTTTGGTGGATCTAAATTTCGCAATAAAATGATTGGAGATCCTACTTTAAGTATAAGGCGATGTTGTGGCAATCCAGCTGGATCAAGTGAATTTAGGAATTCCGTTGGATAATTGACGGCTTCGTCAGCATCCACTACGGTATCAACCGATTTATATTCAATCACGTCTCCTGGCAGCATGGCTAGTATCTCCTTGTTAATTACATTAACATCATCGTTCTTAGGAGCAAGAATGGCTCTTTCTCGCAACCATTCTAAATTTTTATAATTTTGATTAACGTTAGGATAGACTGCTTGTATCATATCGCGGACAGTTTTCACCGATACACATAAATCTGATGACAATTTTATCATACCAGATGCTTCAATAACTAATCTATCTTCTCCAATCTCCAAAAGTTTATTTGCAAAATTTTGAGCATTCCCATCTCTTAAGAGGATTCGCATGTTTTGTTTAAGGCTAATTTCTTGGACATGATTCCATAGAACAGAATGTTTTAAACAGGCATAAATTTCATCGGCTGGAGTCGATTTTGGAATGACAGGCAGAGTTTGACGGAAGTCTCCACACAGGAGTACCAGAGCTCCTCCCATTAAACTGCAGTTTCCTCTAAGATCTTTAAGTGTTGCGTTGAGGGCCTCAAGAGATTTTTTATGAGCCATCGTACACTCATCCCATACTATCAATTTACATTCTATAAGAACTTGTGCCTGGCCGCTTGTTTTATTTATATGACATGTGGGATTTTCTTGTCGGGAAATATTAAGTGGCAACTTAAGGGCAGAGTGGGCTGTTCTTCCTCCTTCCATTAATGTCGCTGCAATACCTGAAGATGCAACGGCTAGAGCAATTTCTCCATGAACCCTGATTTCAGCGAGAACTAAATTAATTAAAAATGTTTTTCCCGTGCCACCAGCAGCATCAAGAAAAATGATTCCTCCTTCTTGTTTATCTACTTGATCCATTATTGTTTCGTACGCGAATTTCTGATCTTCATTAAGAAGTGGCTTTTTATCCGCGATGTATGCTTCTAAGTCTAAGACATTGTAGCTAGTTTCACGTATATAATCTGGATAAAATACACCCTCTTGATGTTGTACAGGTGCAAAAAGACCGAGTTCCACTAAAGTCTTGTTAACCATGGTGATACACTTTTCCTCCAAAATAATCAAAGTTTTATTAAAAATGTCGGAGTTAAACGTAATATCCAATGTAGGATTTTCACTTCGAACTTTAGCCAGTATATCCTCACTCATTGATTCTTTATATTTTTCCCATAATGTTTTTGGGTTAGATGGATTACAGGAGGTTATTATGATGGCAAACAAAATTCGGATTTGTCCTGGAAGAGAAATCAAACTGGCCTCTCGCAATGAGTCATCCCAGTGTTGATCTCCTTCTAGCAACCCTAAATTCTGGCAAGCTTCTCTGAATGTCTCACATATTTCTCCGTTTACCGTTCTTAATTCTGCAAATGAGCGAGGTCCTCTAATGGTATGTAGAAGCATTCTTAAAAAATAACATTCGGCGTTGTTAGGATGGACTGTGTAGACTCGGCCCAATGCGTCACATGAATAAATATTATGCTCAGGATCAAAGTTGCCCATTTTTCTTCTACAAAAGACTTTCCTTGATGTATTCCACGTATAATATCTCGGCAATTCTGAATACAATAGTGTTCTTGCAAAAGTATCCTGCTGGCATAGTTGGAAAAATGCTGTTAAAGTTGTGTTTGGCGGCTGATCAATCACTCTTGCGGCACTATCAGTTGAGAAGTATACTCGTTGACCGTTTTCTAAATGAATGCTAAGGTGAACCACAGTAGGATACCGTTCATGAATTGAAAATCCGAAGATTCGCCAAACAGCTTCGTTGCTACTGACGTATCTTCCCAACTGATAACGCTTTACTTCATTGTTGGTGTCTTCATTGCCTACACCAAAAACTGCCATATCAGAACCTTTATTAACATATTTGCAGATATACTTAATAGATTTGACACTATTGCAGTATTCTACGTTAATATGTGCGTTAAACATTTTTGATAATAATGGAGAATATGGTACAATCCAACTGTTATCCACGTCTATTTCCACGTTGCTTCGCGTCTTCAGTATTGCCGTAAAACCTCCATTTTCTGGAGCTCGCCGTCTATATAAAGGATAGCCGTCGTTTCCTGTTTGTGTATCTTTAATTAATTTTCGAGGATAGTTTTTGGTGCATTTCCCATCTTTCATACATGGCGAGTTCCGATTTATATTTCCACATGGTCCATGGATCATATTTTTAGTTACCACAGCGTATAAATCAGGATCTTCTTCTTGGTTAGGAAGTTCAGCAGATATAATAGCGTCGATTTCTGTTGGTTGAATCTTCCTTTTCAACCAAAATAAATTATGTGAATGTGGTAAACCTCGTTTCTGCCATTCAATGGTGTACATCCAGCATCTCACCTCTCCAAAGATGTGACCTTTTGTTATAATATTAATGAATTTTTGTTGCTTTTGTTTAAAAACTCTCGCAATTAAATCGTGGCGATCACTGGATGACTGACCGTTGATTAGCATTTCTTTAATCTCTGACCAAATCGGGTTGCAGGTAAACGTAATAAACAAATCTGGTCTCCCGTATGTCCTTACATAGGTCATTGCATCTTGTGTGTACTCATGCATGTGTCTAGGACTGCCCGTAAACGTCGCTGGCAAAATAACCAAAGTGCCCAGATTCTCAATATTTCCGTCATTTGCTACCGCATCTCTTAGGTGAATATATTGGTCCACTCTTAATTTTTTTTGATTCGAACGAATAAACTGAAGACGTTCACTTTCAATCTTTACATACATATCCACGATAAATTGATGGAATAATTGTCTGCAATTTATCACGTGGTTGTGTTTAGTACCTCGTATCATTAGACGGTAAGCATAATAATCCATAGCAGATACCTTTGCACTTGTTGGAATACCTGTTGTTGGATTAACTTGCCTCAGATTGAAATGATACCCATCTTCACCATAAGGAAATAAAATAGGATATTGTAGAGCATCATACGACCTGTGCGTTTCGCAAATTCGCTGCAATGATCCACTACGTAATTGAAGCACGATATCTCGCTTTTCAAATTCATTACCCGATATCACAACTGCAACTTCATCCACTACAGGAGCGTTGAAGCGCCGTTCATGCTCTCCTGCTGGTTTTCGATCTGCTTTTATAATAATTTTATATGCATCTGTGGGCATATGATCAATTGAAGTTTCAAACGTTTTTATGTAAATATTGTGTGCATGGAACATTTGTTGTAAATCAGATACAATCTCACGTCTTGTTCCTGAATTGTTGGCGCATCTTTGGTCGGTCTCAACTTGGTCGTTTCCAATAAAATATAATTGTAAAAATTTTGGTTGCTGATTAGGCAACGGCAACAACGATCCTGCTTTATGGTATATCTGCCCTTGTACTGTGAAAGTGGATTGAAATCCAGGCTGATTAATAACAGATGTGGCTCCAAATGAGGTCATTTGAAAACATGAGTTGTATTTTCGGATATTACTCAGAAAATGTCTTGACTGTGGTGTATCACCAGTTGTATATTTTAAGAGTTCTTGTGGTAATGGGTCCAGTTGGTTAAGTTTTAATTTACCATTATTGCAGCAAAGACCGGGAGGTTCTGATTTAAACTTTTTGGCTTGGCAATTGCGGCAAATTAAATCCATTTTTCCTATGTTGATACTGGCGTGATGTGCGTAATCTATGTGAGGGTCATAGAATAATGCTTCACACTGTAAATCGGAGTATTCATCAGTTCGTGAACGTCTCGTTCTATCTCTGATTTGTTGAAGCCTGACCTCTCGTTGTTGTTGTGGTTCAGAGGCTCTGGATGTTGCAGCTCGGTTTCGTAGATCATTAAGCCTGGCCTCACGTTGTTGTTGTGTTTCAGAGGCTCTGGTTTTTGCAGCCCTGTTTCTCATTTCTTGGAGTCTGGCTTCACGGTGTCCTGCTGTTTCTGAATTTCTAGATCTTGCAACTCTTTCACGTATCGTTGCTAATCTTTTATATCTTTCTTCATTACTTTCAATAGCTTTACGTTTTTTTGGAGGCATTGTTAAGCAATGATGTTCAATTGTTTTTGTTTATAATTCTAAATTACCAAGTGTCGGTTAAGTAAGAAAATTCTTTTGTTGTGTTTCTATGACAGCAAAAAAGTAAACAAATTACATACATACATACATACAAACACTCTCCTTTATATATAAGATATGATGGATGTATCTATATGTCTTCAGCTACTTTTCTTTTTTGAAACCAAATATACACTTCAGTATTTAAAAATAGTGACGCGAATTATTTTGAATATTGTTGTTTCTCACTTGTACACAGGCCTCTGCTGTGTGTTATCTCCTGTAGTCAAAATTGCACAAATTGTGACTCTTCTTATTTTGATACTTGACGACTCAATGACCCTAAAGCAGTAGTTACCACCCCTTTTACGTAAGTTCATCTGTGAGAACCCAAGCACTTCACTTCCCTTCCGAATTTTTGTTCTATGTAATATATACAATTATACCTACATTTGACTTATTTTTAATCGTACCTAAATATGTACACACAAGAAGATTGATAATCAAGAACTATAAATTTGAGTATTTAGTTGTGTATATTTTCATGTAAAATATAACACAGGGACTGGTCTGAAAAACTGTTCAAAATAACTTTATCGGCTTCTATGTTTAATAGTAAGAACTTATGCAAATTTTCCACTTTTATCATGCGATCTGCAATTTATCACAGCTCATTGAAAATAAAAATACATTTATTTCGTTGGTTTTCCGAGAAATTATAATGTGTTCTGTAACTATTGATCGGGTATTTCGTATGTCGAAAAATTCAAAACAAATTTACTTGTTTCGAATATACATATCTCAAAATATTCCCGTTACATTTTTTTCGGTTTCGTCTCATTATATCCTTTGTATACCTAAATTTTATCAAAATATTTGTTGTTTTGTAATCTAATCAGGTCGCAAATTCGATAAAATTAAAAATATGAGATTTATCACATCACATTACATATTTTGTTTTTTAATTGTTTTGCAATTTCTTGCCAAATATCTGTATTTGAAAAATTAAAGGTAGATCTTAGAATAAGAGTTTGATTTATGATGAGGAAATCTATCAGCTTGCTACATTTCGAATTCCATATCTATCTTAAAACACAGTATAATACGTAGAAAAATTTATTATTATGATCCTACCGAAGTCTGGAAAATAATGTTTGTAATTATACCTAATTTTTGGCAAATGGTAAAGTATTAAGAAATGAAAAATGTTGTCTTTCAAGAAGCTATCTTTAAGAAATAATATATAGGGAGATGAGGAGAGTAAATAATAAACTCCATTTCAGCACATCTCCATCTGATGGTAGGTGTTTCCATTTGTTCTGACTGAGAGATGTTTTAGCTGCCAAATTTATTTTCAGAATAAACTTAACAGTTTGGGGATGATTATAATGTACTTCATCACCATTCATTTGAATGACATAAGTCATTCTTTCCAATTGAGAGGAAATTACACATTGAGAATCCATTTGTTTCTCACCTGTTTTGAATGTGCGGGATATTTCTAAAATAACAACAACAACAACAACAACAAAATCAGAAATTTTTTGAAAAAAAATGTTGGGTCAAAATCATGCAATTAATGAACAAAAGGCTAAAAAGCTTAAAATTTAATTCAAACGGCAATTGTGTGATTATTTCAAAATGTTGAAGACCCTTTACCTAAACTAAATACATGGTAAGTCAGTCTAAGACTTTAATTATTATTAAAAATTTCTTCATTAATGCATTAATTTTAATTTCTTGAGAAAATGCGTGAATAAAGCTGAGTAAAAATGTATGGGTCAAATATTTTTCATGATAGAAAATACTGAGATAATTTCTGATTGTAATCAAATACGCAATTAATAGTTGACGCAACCTGAAACCAAGTCCACAAAACAGCTTTTAATTGTGTATTAATGACAATTCTCTATAAAATTATTTTATTACACTAAATTTTATTTTAAAATATAATTCATTATGTTCGTTTTATGGATATGTTTTCTGGTGAGCAAAGGTGAGAAAAGTTAATCTAAAAGTTAACCTCGTTAAAAGCGGTGGTTTGTTGTAAATGTAAAGTAAGTCAAGGTTAAATTTTCAAACATTTCTTTACGTGAAAAAAAGTTGTTTTTAATAAATAGATTTTTAAACCGTTAAGTGGTATCGTGGGAGCAGCATGGTATACACGGGATATGTTTCTCAGATTTTTAAAAAAAATTAAGAATAGTGCGCACTCACTATTTTGAGTAATTTCATGAGACGTCGCGTTTAGAATCATGCAGATTAGTTTACATGATATAAGAAATAAAGAGATATTTGCGATAAAAATGTTTTAAAAGTGCACATTTTTTCAAATTTTAGAGTCATAATTAAAGATGCAACAAATAAGGTAACATTTATGCAAAATAAGAAGAAGAATCGTACTAAAACTAGTTGTTGATATTAAATAACCATTATCTAGTCACATTGTTGAAACTGACATGTGACAAGCAAATATTCCTTGTGGGCAACGCTGCCCGCACGATGCTAGTTGCGATCCCAGGATGAGCTCATTCACTTGCGAAGGCAACATCTGTCAGTTTCAATATTATGTTTTCTTGTACGTAGTGAGTATACAATTTCAGTAAATACCACGGAACACACATACATCTAGATCGTTAAACTAAATAATAGTTACTCCCTTTTCTGTTTGTTCTCATTCGCAATGAAGATAACAAATGCGACGTCAAGTCAAGATCTGCGGAGAGGAAGATCAAAAGTGGGAAAAGTGAAGGGAGGGAGCTACCAAGCGACTGAATCTTGATATTATTTGGAACACATTCGTGTATCTTAGTGTGAATATTGGTTTAATTGCAAGGACATGGCGCTTCAGCTTATCAGGATACAGACTCGTTCCCTCGATTGTGACGTGTCGCTTGTACTTATCGCATAGTTCGTTGTCGATTTCCGATATCACGCCATTCTGACAACGCATGACTTTTTAATTTCGGACCGTATTGACAAGATACTAGTATTAAGTTGTGCTGAATTTTCCCAGGTATGCATGTAGATCAGCGCTGTCCAACTTATCTTAGCCTGCGGGCCATTTTCTCACGGCACGGGGGTTAGGTAAAATTTAACCAGGCGAATAAAACTAATTTATTTGTAACGCAATATTTTGATTCTTGTCGAATAATTTCTATTATTTCAAGCCGGACAAATTAAATTATATATTTCATTATTTCAAAAAGTCTGTTTCATATTTAGAATTATAATAAAATGTTTTCATGAATGAAGTGGAAATTGCGAACCAATTTTCTTTTCTTTCTCATCGGACATGTCGCGTCAAATATTAATCCTAACAGCATAGACTTACAACATTAAGTTTGACGAAAAATTTGATGTAAAATGTACTAGAACTCGCAGGCCGTAAAAAAGGATTCGCGGGCCTCTAGTTGGACAGCGCTGATGTAGGTCATTTATCGAGGTAAAATCTTTCGATGACGGATCGTTTTATCTTATTTTGGCATTTACTGAAAGTCTGGCGACGGTTCCGTAAGGTCGAGCTACGGTGGCACGAGATAAGAAACAATTCTGGGTATGTCCGTCACATCGTTTGAACAAGGTTTAACGAATTGAAAAACAAAACAAAATAGAAAACAAATTTAACGAAGGCGAATGAAACCGAATAAGTTTAGAATGTTTAGATTAATATTAATATCTTTAATCATTTTTTGTAAAGCGGAAGACAATTTCTTATGAATGGAACGGAAAAAAACTATGAAAGTGGTAGGTTGGGGTCTAGGGCTATTGGTAAATTGTTTTTGTTGTTAAAAATTAACTCTATGTTGTACATGTTTATTCGTAAAATTGTTGTAATTTGCTGATAAAATATCATAAACTAACCGTGTACTATCTATTATTTTTGTTTTGAAAATTTGATAATTAAAATGACCTTTTTGTGAAGGAAATATCCTGTTTATTTTGGTAGAATTAAATTTATTAACTATACACTCAGACGCAATGCATAATATTAATGTTAAACTTTACTTTTTACAGTAGCAACAATACTTCCTTTTAAAAATAGTATTTACATTCTCAAACGACAATTTGTGAAAACATCATTATACACAGTTGTATTTGGTTGACTTATTAAAGAAGTCGAAATATATTGAAACCTTCCACCGTGATACTAAAAATTTGGAACTCCATATTACAACCATCAACTCTGTCTCTTATNGTAATCATCTTGAACAATTAGAATAGCCAGAAGAAACGGTAAATTTGAAATTATTAAAAATATCAAAAAGTCAAAATTGCTGAAAGCATGGACTTCTGAGAAAGATTAAAGACATTTTCGTGTTTCTTCTATTCATTACATTTAATTATTTTTTTTGTTACGTAGTGTTATCAGTTCTTTTCTCATAATGTGAATATTTCTGGTTTATTCTGTATGATACCTGTAATTTCTACTTCTGTACAAATACATATTTATCAAACTTTGTCAAATTTTTGTAAACGACTGGAGTGCCGATCCAATTTCCTGAGTAACGCTGTATAAGTTCAGCTTGATATCTATGTACTCAATGGAAACCATTGAAGTAATTCTTATCGACGCAATCAACTATCTCATCTTGCTCAATATTATTTTTATACAGAATGATTAACGGAATTTATGACACATGCCACATATACGCTGCACGGAGCAAAAATCACTTGCACAGATCACGCTTCACCAGATGAACATGTTAAATAAGATAAATAAATAATAAAGGTAATACAAAGTAAAAGAATAATAATAAAAAGGCCATATGATTGGCTGGGCTGAACATTTTCTCTTCTAGGAAGTAACTTACACGCGATTGAAACAGGGTTGTATGAATACTGAAGATACTCGCTAATGCCCATAGATAACGCATAAATGAAATTCTTCTTTAATGCACTAGGTAGAGAATGATCTGTCTTCAAGGACACGCAGGCGATATGCTCAAAATACTGCTATGGAACTCTAATAATGTTATTGCTCCACTATCCTGAATTTACTGTACTAAAATTTTAAGATTTAGCATCCCGGTTGTTTCTCTGTCTTAAAATGCGTAAATTTCAATTTTTATCTTCAATCGTATTGTTTCTGTAGTTTTTCCCGGATATATTCTAGGTTTTTTATTTGCTTAGGTAATTTGAGGTTGCTTTGCCATCACGTTCATTAGTTCATAGACTGTATTGTGATAGCTTTCGTGCGAGAGTGAATTTTTTCGAATAAGTATTTAGCTAAGGAAAAGACGAGTGAAGTGGATACATAGTATTCATGGGTACCATTTGTCCGGGGAAAGGCTCAGAATTAGATGTTGCTTTTGTATTGTAGAGTCTCTTTAAGAGATAAATTTTCAAAAATTCCGATTTTTCAGGGTGTAACGTGTTTTTGTAAATTTGCCCAAATATTACGAACTAACTACCGTATCACTTCAGTTTTGTGTGTAAACGTGTTATTTTTGTGTAAAATAAATAAAACAAAGGGTAAACCGTATCACACAATAAATAAAAAACAAAACAAAAACTCCTGTGCAGATTCAGACAGACTGGGTTAGTTATATGTATGGGACAACTTATGCTATCCGTTCACAAATCAAGCCTGCCCATCGTATTCTTGTTTTAAATAACATTTCTGATATATGCCGTTTATAAAAATATTCTTCTCTATCAAAAATCTTAGTATTCTCCAAATTCAAATGATTTTGTTCTTCACAATGGGATGCTATTACACTAGCACACATACTCTCTCTTTCAAAATGGTTTAAATTTAAAAGCACGTACAGATACCATGGAAAAAGTAATTGGGATCTAATTCATGTATATAATTTCCTTTTCTTGTTGATGTGTTGAATCCTATATCCAGTATAAATATTTGTAAATATTTTTATCTCTTTTTACTGTGACGATGTTTTAAAACACATTTTGTGTCACCTAAGGATGAACCACAATAGAAGTCGATACGTCGCATATTGATATAAATAAATTTATTGTCAGAAAAGCAGTACAAACTGAGTATGACACGTGGAGGACAATAAACAAATTTACTCTCCGGAAGCAAGCAAGGGACCATCCCATCAATTCCGATCAAGGGTTCCAAGGAAGAGACGGATTCAAAAATTTAAGCATAAGTTCCTAGATAAGATACAAAGTTAGCTACGAGTTATAATTCTAATAGAATATCAACATTTTGGTAATTTAGCACAAAAAAATTATTTTATATGTACGAATTATTATCGAACTATAGATACTTTTGAGTTTAGTGTTTAAAAATCATAAGAGTTGAAAAAAACCCACTAAATTCACGATTTATTGTTACAATAAACACCCCCTACACAAAGCCTAGAGAACCTGTATAAGAAATCCGCCTCTACCCGAAGGAAAAACGGAGAAAAACCCGGGCCAGGATGGGGCTACAGAATTTATGTACACAACCGTGCCAAAGTTGAGTACACATAAAACTAAATTAATATGAGCCATAAGACAACACAATCATGCAAGAAAATAGTTTTTNCGGATTTAACTTTTATTAAAATCAATAAATTCTTATACATTATAGAAGCACTGGTACAGGAGGTAGCTTTAAACCGCGGATTTGAAGATATTCAATTTCATAATACCTTTTATATTATTGGGCAGGGAATTATATAGAATGATTTCCGAATGATATGGTCTTTTTTGACAAAGAGTGGTTGACACTCTAGGACGATGAATATTATTACTATTGCGAGTATTGTGTTCGTGAGAGAGACTGTTTCGTGTGAAGTGAGGGAGGTACTTTAGTAATTCGGTCTTAACAAACACGAACGTTTGATAAATATAAATGCAGGGAAGTGTTAAGATATTTAATTTCTTAACTAAAGATTTATAAGAGTTTCGTGGGTGAGATTTACAAATTATCCGAACTATCCTCTTCCGAATTCTGAAAGTTTGAATGTTCTGACCGGAATTGCCCCAGAAGGTAATGCCGTAACGTAAATGGGATTAAACGTTTCCAAAATATACGCAACGGGAAATACGTGGACTAACTGCGTTAACTAAGATTCGGAATGCGTAACACAATTTGCTTAATTGGGAATTAAGATTGTCAATGTGACAATTCCATTTGAGGTTNGAACGTGACAATTCCATTTGAGATTGTTTTGAATATGATGACATAAGAATTTTGTATTCGTAACAGTTTTTAATTGTGTTCCGTTTAAAGAAAGAGAAACCTGGGGTAAAGATTTTGTGATATTATTGTGAAATGACATAGACACTGTTTTGTCAGTGTTTACAATGAGACGATTTGCATGGAACCAAGTCGAAAGGTTAGACAAAATTTTTTGAGCGTTGGCGTTTTTACATGATAAATTAGTGTCATCAGCAAAAAGAAACATTTTGCAATCTGATGTGGAGTATGACATGTCGTTCACATACAATAAAAAGAGTATACGGTCGAGAATTGAACCTTGGGGTACTCCGCAAGTAAGTGGCTTTGTTTCTGAAATATAACGCTGAAGTACTTTATTTTTAGTATATGATATTTCGACCTGTTAATATTTATCTTTTAAATAAGAAGTTAGTCATTGATGTGGACGCTTATAGAACAATTTTTCTAGGATTTTTGAGAAAGTGTGTTGCAGAGATATTGGTCGATAATTTCCAACATGAAGTTTGTTTCCTTTCTTGTGTAAAGGTTTCATTTTAGCTCTCTTAAATATGTTAGGAAACCCCTTCCGATAAAGAACTATTAAAACTTTATGAGTGGATTTAATATAACGTGTGACGAAAATTTAACAATAAACTCGAGTATATCATCTACGCCTGTTGAAAATATGTTTTTGTACACTATAAATAAAGTCCATAAATCTGTCCGTAAAGTGAATAATTCATAATAATAGACGAATATATATAAGAAATATATTTACTATATTGTATTCTTCTTTTAAACAGTTATCCTTGAGGATATAAAGAAGAAGATGCTGACTTGACGACGAAAGGAGCCAAAAGTGAAATCCCCATCTCCCATCATGTCAAGGGTTTGTGTTTTCTTCCGCATGGCAACGGCCAATGGAAAGCTCCTCGGGGGTTGTAACGTCGGAAGTGAAGTAGGGGAGGAGTCAGCGCCGTCGTGTTTCGGCATTCGGTTGTCCTTCCGTCGTTTAACAGCCTATTTGCGATGAGTGCGAGAACGCAGCGGGAATGGTAGGGGCAATCGGAGGGGCGCTGATTGCTCAGGGGTTCCGCGACCCCCCACGAACGCCAATGTTGCCAAGGGTGGGTCGTCTGGATGCTGGAAGGAGCGTACAAAAACGCATGTTTTACTATTTATGTCGGACTACTATTGCAACAGTTTTTGTGATTTCATTTTTATTTATACAATTTAAATATTTTTATTTTTCTTGGCATTGTTATGTCAGAATGAAGATGTGTGTGATGTATTGAATCTGGAAGAATACCACTAACGTTTTCTGCAACTATTATGATGAATTTTAGGTACAGGATGGAGTACACTCTAATTTGAATCACAGGGCATGAAATAAAAAGAAAATTTATATTCAAGAAGGAAATATCAAACACATTTCCTCTCTCGAAATATAGTGAATGAAAAATGCATGTGGAAAATATTTTCTTTTAAAAAAAATTTTATTTCACTTATCAATGAATTCAATTGAAATAATTACCTAGTTTTTTTGACAAATAAATGTGTTTTGTTTTTAGTGACTTAAGTAAATATTCTTCAGACTTGTTTCTAGTTTCCATAGTTGTCGATAATAGTATCCGAAATTTCTTCTCGTATGGAAATCGTACTACACCCTTCAAAATTATAACAGATTTGAACGAACTAATTTCCTCCAAAATAGAATGGGCATTCTTCGCCTCTATCAAATTATTTACATAGTTTTCAGACAATATAATAATGCATTTGTTGTAGTACGTGGATCCTTGTGGATGTCTATACTATATTACAATTATCAATTCAAAATTCCTAGAGTCTAATTTATAGCAAACTGCATTTTTTAAATTTACTGTAATTTCACGGAACCTAAAGTAATCTCCAATTTTACAAAGAGTTACAATACCACCAATTGTTTTTATATACGTATATTTGTAAATAGTATATATAATACATTCTGTTTTAATTCATGATATATGCTTAACGTCTCTGGTCTCTCCCTTACATTAATGTATTATTTTGTAAATACTTTTTCTTGCAGACTATTCGTAAATACTAATCTTGTAAGTACTTCTTATAGACTCTTGTCTTATGTAAATACTTTTGTAAATGTCTTTTGTAAATATTGTCTCTTGAAAATATATTTTCCATGTACCGTTGGTTTACCGTGGTTCCCAATGGTGCTCAATGAATTAGTCAGTTGCACCTATTTCAGATTTAAGAAACTATTAAAGTATGCCAAAAGTTTATATTATAATAATAATTAATTTTCTATCTATGCATAACTAAATTTAATATTACGGCAGCAGAAAATAAAATATCAATCTTCCTATGAAAAACGTAGACGCAACTGAACAATTCATTGAGAGTGAATACCAGGGCACGTAACGCACAACCCATGGCATTAAAGGGCTTAAGAAGGCAAAGGGGCTAAAGTCTCGCCACATGTAATTTAAAATGTAAATGTTGTAAATAATTGAATTGAATGTTGCATTTGGAACGGTAAAATATTATAAACCAGAAACAAAACCAATTAGTTTCTAGTGAGATTTTTAAATGTCTGTCTCCATTCAGGAATAGTTTGCGATACATCATTTGAGATACGTTGCATTTAGTCGAATGTACTATGATGGGGTAGATGTGATGTACATAAAATTAACTATATTACAAAATCCAAACTTTCTTCGTATATTTTAAATTTTTTAAATCTGATCTTAAAGTGATACGTATTAAAATCATTACAAATCTACCAAGAAAACCACATTGTTTAATATAGTGAATATCAAAATGGTAAAGGAAACTTTTTCACATTAAATACATTTATTTATGCGTTCGTGTATGAAATCTGTAGTCATTTATTTTTGCGTATTTTAAATAAATTAATACATTTCTTACTGGGATAATATATCATCTTGGATAACTGTATAATAAAATTCTATTGATCGTTCTGCAGTTAGTTGTCTTGTTGGTACTTTATTAGAAAGGAGTTCCTGACAAAAGTGAAATATCGTAACCGTTGATTTTTATTTTCCAACGATGTTAAACGGATAACACCGTTACTAAAGATAGTGTAAATAACAATATAAATGTTGAAGTAATAAACATAAAACTAATAAATTGTTTAATTACTGTTTTGTTCGTCCGGAGTGAATGTTACCATATAGTATTCACATCCCCCAGCCTTGATAGGAAGTACGGGTTCTAAGCCCCAGCATAAATTCTATGAATGAATAAGAACAGTTTTTTTATTGTAGTATTTGTAAATAGGAAATGTAGCGTGCTATTGAAGCAATAGGAGGTAGGAGTTGGGTGGTAGACTATTGTTAGTAGGTGAGCCGGTTAACTGGGTTTACCAAGTAGTTAGTAATAGTTAGTAATA
>NNCF01126672.1:302424-343886 GCA_002313205.1 Laupala kohalensis
ATTTTTTAATTAGTATTGTGTGAGCGTCCAATGGTTTTCTTTTTAGAAATATTGAAAATTATTTTATTCAGCGTATAGTTACAGAAAAATTAAAATTCACCTTTTTAGTGCAGTTTCATTTTAGAAGAAAATAGTTGTTTTAATTTTTTATAAATTATTTATTCATCTTGCTTTCTTGCAGTTTTGCTGGACACCGCCCTCAGCGCCACTACCGCGCTCGTAGTTCCCATCGCGACCACCGCATGGCGCTGCATGCCCCTCTCGCAATTTCGCCTCTGCCGCCATCGCCGTTACCCTTTCCGCCGCCATCACTGCCCCTTAGACCGTGCGAGCCTCCGCGTCCACACGTCAGTGTGGCTGCGTGCGGCGGCCAGAGCGGGCGCGAGAGGGAGCGGTCGGACGAGGCGCGTGGGTGTTAGGCGGGAACAAGTGCGGCGGCCTTGCCGTCAAAACCACCGCGGAGCGCAGTGCAATGTGCTGACCAGTGCGGGCGCCCTAGGACTTCGGCCGGCATGGAACCCGCAGCCGTGCTGTTGTTCGCTGCTTCGTTGCTCGGTGAGTGCGTTGTTTAGGAACGAGTCGTCAAAGTAGCGAATGTTCTTCCGTCCTGTGATCGACGTCACGGAATGGTCTTCAGATTTTGACAAAGCAATGGGTTTATTTATTTAAAAGTGACGGAAGTAATTTGTTTCCTGAATTGTGAAGGTGATTAATGGATTTACGTATGTCACCTCGCTTTAAAGATTTTTTTCTTTTTCCGTAATTGACAAAATAAATTACTTCTTAAAATACCCATCAGAATCTTGAGAATGATGTAAACCGAACTATTCGTACAAACAATCCTACTCTAGTTCATGTAAACTATTTTTATTCGTTTAGACATGAAACCTACGTCGTAAATTTGTGAAGAGTTATTTGAAAAAAGAACATTAAAATGGTTCAAACGAATGTTTGAATGACTTTCCTGGGTTCCAATATTATCTCTTCGTGACTCGAATATTTTCTTGAGAACATTGTTTTGGTTCTTTGGAGCGAAGCGATATCCACATGTCTGTTTTCTTTCACCAAAGAAGCAACGTGGAGAAACATACATAACGTATACGAACTATCACCAAGATAAATATTCAAAAAAACTTTACTTTTACGAAGTTGAGTCCACAGACAGAAACTCAATCTTCGTGAGAGAATATACTTTGTTATTTAATGATGCCCTTCTATAAAGTTGGTGAATTGATTTTAAGTGATACGATCTCTACGTTGAATAACGACAAGTGTATTTAATTCACATTCACTTGTGCTGCGTGAATGTTATAATTTTGAATTCTATTAGAGTCTTTCGTAAGTATCATGTTTCTTGTTCAAGATATTTTTTTGGTTGAGGTATAATGCTTTAGAAATGACAATAGTTTTTTGACTATCAACTCCACGTTTTAGTTTTAAAATAGAAGAGTTGCTAAAGATCGTATCTTCCTCTATCAACGTGTTCTCTGTGATCTAAAAAATAAATAAGATGAAATTATCAGCTTCCACCGCCAAAACGTTTTTATCTCGCAAGATATTTTACTCGCAAATTTGTTGCATTCAGTTTCGTAGTTTAGTCGGCTCAGCAGAATTGCTGGGCGTGTGTTGGAAAAGCAATTTCTACGGAGATGCGTTCCCATTTCGCTTAGAGTTGCGTGACATTATCCCTTACGCGTGTCCCGGAGCCCTATACACGCGCGTTGTGTTCTCTCTCGGAGTGTGTGCTTTTACGTTTAATATTCCGCCCTCCTTCTGGTGCGTGTATCTCCCACACGTATGTTATTCTGCGGTGCAGCGGTCAATTTGCTCCAGAGGTAGAATTGCGTACGCACATTCTCTTCCTCTACGCCGTCGGGTACGTTTATAAGCTGCCTTATCCCTCTATGTTTTCAAATACATAATCATATTTTTCCGATCTCCAATGACAACTTACTCCGTAACAGACTGAGGCTGTATGAGCGGGATTTTCACATCCATCACCAAAGCGCCAAACGATATTCTTCGCGCACATAAATCCGTATTCTATTATATTCAAAATAATTAAAAAACTAATTGCTTAAGACTATTTGAACGAAGAGGTTTCAAACGAGTCTAATATTCACACCTACAATTGAAATAATATTAATCATAAATTTTTATCAAAATTTTCTGGTGTTAAAAGAAATTATAATATATATTCTTAGTACTCGTGCCAACAAAACATTATATATTGTTTTTTTAAATTTATGGTTAATTTTTTAAGTACATGGTTAGTCGAGAAACTACATGGATAGTACAAAAACTGTCCTTTTGTACTATCTACAATAAGAAAAATCAGCCAGTAATAATAAAAATTGTTGAACCTACGAGTTTAACAGAAAATAAAACGTGCGTAAATATATTGCATCTAATTTTCAGAGTGTATTATATTTTGGTTGAATAATTTTAGTGGGAATACTTTTTATTCCGACAGTACATCTCTTCTTCTTTTCTATAGAGACATTTCATCCCTGTCCTACCGTTCTTGTACGCGAAGTTTTAAAATTTCCTGTCGCCGTTCGTTTGTCACGCATATGCGTCCCCTGTTCTCAGACTGCATCTCATATTCATCCCTTTCAAGGAGGTGACGTTACGTGATCGCATGTTCTCCGTTCTCTTCGTCTTCATCATATATGCATTTTCCGCATATCTCTCGTCCTAATCTTCTTAAATGGCCAGAGAAAGTTGCATGTCGTTTTATAATGAAAATTAGATATTTTCTTACATAGTACCATGTCATATCTTGGGTTATTAATATCCGTTGGGATATCAATTTGAGGAACGCAGAAAATAGTAATTAAGTTACAAATATTCTTTTCACAAAAAAATAATAATTAGGAAATGTTTTTTTATCTTTAATTATTTCCATGTTAGTTAAAAACCCTTCACGAGTTGGTGATGTAAATGAACGAATGATACATGAATAATTTTTTTAAACAAAATATCGATTACTGTAATAGAAAATATAATTTGGTTATTAAAATAGCCCATAAAACCTTGGGTATTTTTTGACTTATTGTTTCCAATGACAGCTTATGGACGTTATTTTCTTCTAATCATTGCCCTTAACCAGAGATCCATCGAGTCCTTTCATTTTTCATTAATCATTGTCGTCATTGTTCGTAATTAATAAGATCTGAAGAATAGAGGTTGTCAAAAAAGGACAGGATTATAAAAGTATCTCGAGACAACGAACTCGAAATTCTTAACCCTAAGAGATATCTATTTCTCAAAAACGTTTGACTGGGGGTGAAGTGGCTGAGATGGACGAATAGCACACGTAGTGTGGTGGGGATGATATTAATACAAGAAATATAAAAATAGATGCTTAAGAACAGGAAAAAACTGTGAATTGTGAAATATGTCTTTAGAAAAAATTACAGGGACACAAGATACTTAACCTATAAGATTCTTCTCTCCGTGATTCGGAGGATATGGTTTATTACATTCACAGTTTTTCTTAATATCTTCATCTGTACGGCGCATTTTCTAGATAATTCAGGATGAAAATGGACAAAAATAAGAATTCTGAATAATTTATATTTCTGAATAAAAATGGACTTAAATAATTGTGGATAAAAATAGAAGTTAAACATCTTTCTTAAATTGTTTTGAATATTAATTTTATTCATGTCGACCATGACGTATCATCGTCTTTCTGAGTCGGTTTTCCGGATTGCCCATAGGTCGTGGTGACGTGCGAATCGGATCTTAATCCTTCTGATCCATGGGAAGTTTTCCAATAGTCTATAAAATCACAACGATACTTGGGAAGCTGTGTTCCTATATTGTTTCTCATTACGAAAACGATTTCTGATTACATCGTAATGCACATAATAAGTGCACAAAGAGTGAACCAACTACCGAGAAGGATTTCGTTTTACGTGACAATCCAATGAGTTCCTTTGCAATATTAATCACAATGATACAGGAAATGGCTTCTTATGTTGAAATAGTATTAGTATTCCGCTGTAGTTAGCATTTTAGTATGTATTTTGTTTCATTTTCTCTTTTGTAGTTAATTTCGTCTTCACTTGAACTGTAGAAAGCAAAACTAATAAAACTAATGAAAAAGCAATGAGAATGCCTTGGGGCTATTCACATTACTTTTTAA
The DNA here is from genome assembly GCA_002313205.1 of Laupala kohalensis. Lineage (NCBI taxonomy): Eukaryota > Metazoa > Arthropoda > Insecta > Orthoptera > Trigonidiidae > Laupala > Laupala kohalensis. The sequence continues at coordinate 306,578 of NNCF01126672.1, forward strand.
ACCGTACTCATGATTGGTGAGATATTGTACCAGGGAGGGACTAGTTTGCTGATATTATTATTTGTCACGCCCTGATAGGTGATTAAAGAAACGACAATTCTATATTAGATGCGAATGTGGCAAAGCATCGTTGAAACGTAAGTTAGAACTGCACAATCACAAAAAAATTAATTAATTTTTCAATCACTATTTTTCTTTTCATACGTGTGGTGATAAAGATTTTGATACTTAAATTTTTTAACGCCGCGAAAGTAAATTTATATTAATGGAATTCACCGTATAATGCTTCCGTTGAGTATTGTGGGCGAGAGAAATTGAATCTCAAAAGTACAATTCTAAATTCAAAGTACGAAGTTGGAATATTTGGAGCACGTTAGATTGCCCCTCATACGCTATCACTATTATCATGACTAATTTTACATGTTTGGTGTATTATCTAAGAAATTTTCATTCTAACTTAACAAATAAACATTTAAATCAATATATTTGTTAGAACTAAAATATAATTGTTGAAAATTTATTTTAAAAGTTTAAACCCCACTCCCAAATATTAATAATAATGTAGTAATACATTTATTGCCAAAAAAAGCAGTACAAACTGGTATTACCACGTTGAGGACAATAAACTAATTTACTCTCCGAAAGCAAGCACGCGACCATCTCATCAATTCTGATAAAGGACCATAAGGTAGAGCCGGATTGAAAATTTTAGCACACTCCTCATATAAGAAGTTAGCTACGTGTTATAATTTCAATAGAATACCAACAAATCTGTATTTAACACAAAAAAATATTTCACAAGCACGTATATTATCGAACTACTGATCATTCCGGAAATATTGTTTATAAATTATAAGTATTAAAATAGCACTAAATTCGAGATAAACGCCTCCCTTAGACAAGAGCCTAGAGTGTCTGTATAAAAGAGTCCGACTATACCTTATTATATTTAACATTGATATGCCTCTGAAAACAAACTTTGAAACAAGGTGACGAGAAACATAAGAAAAACATGAATTGAGATGAGAATATTTGTGGATTGTCGTGCTCGCGTATTTATTGTGCGTGTATTTCCGTATTTTCGCCGGTAGCGTTTCAATTGTTCCGTCTCCATGACAAACTGCTTCATGTTTCAGTGCGCTCGCTTCGTTCCGTCCTCTCGTGACACGCGAGCCCTTCACAGCCCTTTTCCCTTCGCTCCTCTGCACGTCCAGTGAGGCGCTTCGGTTGTTTTCTTCTGCGATCTCGCGATAGCGTCTGACGACGAGCCTCGGAAACTCGTCCCGACTTTAATATGCTGACTCTCGGCGCCAACGTATATCCATAGAGCATTCGCTCGTAATTGAGAGGACGATGTGAGTGAGTCATAAGGACGGAAGTTCCAAATGAAAACACACACACACGCAAATGAATCGTCAATAAAACATCGCGCATGGAAATTGTTGGTGCGCGGTATGACTGGTATGGTGGGAGATACTCCTTCAAAATCGTGGTGCTCAGGTTTCGAGTGGGGATGTTATGGATGTGGTTTGATCGAAGTCGGCATTCTCCCATCGACTTCCGCACGGTTGGTTAAGTCATGTTAAAATTCATCGGTACATAATATTCATTCGGCAAGTTAGAGTATGAATCTTAGTTACAAAATGATAATATTTTAATTTTTTTTTCAATAAATATACGTGATTGTTTGCATCTTTGAATATTTGTCATTTATACAAATCTATGCCATTCATGTAATTGTGAGAAACGGTGTAAACGAACCTGCACTATTTAAAATATTCATTCGTCTTTCGCAAACTTAAATTCACGCGTTTTTCGTCGAGACATACAAGCAGTTCATAGAGCGATGGGGTTTTATGTGGTAGATGCGATGTAAGATATCAAAAATAAGAATAACTTTATTTTACCTCCTTATATTCTCGGAAACTTTGTCAAAATGTGAGAAACTGCCACCACATTAATATATATTGGTGANATTGGTGACTCTTGGTGATATCATTTTTAGCATTTATAATAATGAAGAACTTAGCTGCTGTGCCTCCACTCAAATAATATATTCCGTAATGAGGTATTAATGATACTACCTGCNTGGTGACTCTTGGTGATATCATTTAGCATTTATAATAATGAAGAACTTAGCTGCTGTGCCTCCACTCAAATAATATATTCCGTAATGAGGTATTAATGATACTACCTGCACTTCATAGTACATAAAAGTTGTAAAGGGAGGGGTTATGAACGTATACGAGATGTAAGGTACCGAGATAATAATAGGAAATGGTTTGAGTCAAGCCATATCTTTTGGAGTTCGTATCTGGATACTGCAATTTCAGCACATATTTACGTCGAATCGGAAAAGAAGAAAGTGGATTGTGTTTTTGTGGACAAGAAGAGGAGATAAAATACCATCTACTGTGGGATTAAGCACTGTTTGAAAAGGAGAGGGGGAGATTTTTGGGAAGGCTGCGGAAGATACAAATCACAATTTTGGAAATAAAACCAAATTACTAAAGGATAAAAGGGCGTATGAGTTATTTGAACAGTGTGTTCAGGATATTGGAATCTTACTTGATATCTTTAAGCCAAGTGGGTGATACAACTGGTCGAAGGGTGAGGCTGCAGGAAGGGAAGAATGACTGAGAGTAGAAAAACTAGAGATAAATGACCATGGGTATCGCGGAATGACGTTGCTGATGACGGGTGCAATTGAGTTACTAGAATTGTGACTTTTTAAAGTATATTACTTCATAGTAGAGTTCACTGGGAACCGGCCGCGTTGGGGCCGATAAAAATTGGCACACGATTCGATTGGATACACGGAACATTATCTTTGCCTATCTGTGCAACGAGGGATGTTCTGTCTACCGGAGACATGTTTCCAGTTTATTCTTTTCTTTCAGAAGCGTCTACGTCATTCACTGTTGTTAGAGTTGGCAAAGGTGACACTTGCAACAATGTAACATCCACGGTACACAGACGTTTGGTTAGATCAGCAGCCGTTCGTGCTTGCACCAGTGCTCATCATGGATGATCTTACGGATGGTTTGGAGTACACTGCCACCGAAACACGAGTTTGAACCTCCGGTTCTGATGGAAGACTGTACGATTAACCCATCTTGAGATTTCAAGATGATGTAAAAATTACAGAAACAGTTTTTTTTAACAGACATCTTGTAAAGAACTATTTCAACAACACTGCGTGAAAATTTCATGATCATTGACTTAACAGTTTTGCTAATATAAATTTTCAAATTTGACCCTTTCCCTTGAAAACGCGTGAAATCGCATATTTTACCTTCCACATACAATAAAAAATACTTATACTAGTAAAAATATGAAACGTATACCTTACAACGCAGAATTAAATAAGCTAAAATTTGATGTATTTTGATGGATAGACAAATTGAACCGGCGGTTCAAACTCTTGCTTTTCGAAACCTATAGTAGGCACTCCTTATGATTTTAGTAAGGCGAGTGGGGGTTAGACGTAAGAGGGAGAGGATTTGTTCTGAGTTAGAAGTGAAAGAAAGATAGAGAAAAAGGAAGGTGAGATTAAAGAATGAAGAGATAGAGATATATGGGGTAGAGAATGGGAATGGGGAGTAGTACGGTATACGGTAGCTGAGCGAACTTCGTCGTGCTCCTCGACCGCCACTTCGTGTCTGTCCGTCAAACTCCGATTAATATCCGTTAGTAATGAATCAGAACCGTAGTTAAATTCGGAGTCACAATTGGAGCCGTAAATTCAAACCTTTGAATCCATATCATAACAAGGAGTCCAAGTACCGTATCATACCAAGTTTGGAGTTTCAAGGATTCGGGAATCCTCGTTCGAGTGAAAGATGTTTGGAACGGTGGCTTTTGATCGTCACAGCTCAATATTAAAGAGGTGTTCCTTTTATTTAGAGTTATCTTCTTCACCGGGAGGATTACGAAGATATTGGAGTAGTAATGCCACACTAAAAGTATTTCAACTGAACTTGATAATAGAAGCTCAGTATACGTTGAGTAAAAACGTTTATGGACTAATATATTGTTGACAGAATATAGTAATAAAAACATATATTATAAACTTATGTATATGAAATAAAAAATAGTACAAAATATAGCGATAAGTTACAAAATACGATGAGACAATAAGTTCATCAATTACGGAAAGAATTCAGTGAGTAATGAGAATTACGAATAGAGTTGTCCCATTATCGTACACAACTTGTGTAATATTATGAAACCAACCTTTTGTTGAACTATTTTAAATTTAACATCTCATTGTTATAAGTTAACTCATTGTTATATATTCTTTTACATCTCGATCATTACAGCGAAGTTTTGAGTATGATTTTTCACTTTACGTTTGTGCGATTATTCATACAAAAGTTTTTACACGCATTTCATAACTTCAAATTGTTGCGTTATTTTCTTTGTAGAATATTATTTAATTTAATGTTATCACCTCTCTTCCACTGAATGACAGCCTTCTTCTATTTTATTTTTCGTCTAATTTGAAACGTCTGCATTGTAGATCGATTTCTCTCAGCAGAATATTTGAGTATGAGACTGAATAAAAAAGCGAGATTTAATGTTTTCTCTTAATGGTTTAGTATGATTGTTAATCTCAAAAAGAAACTGAAAATAATATTGTTAAGTCGTCGTAAGTAAATGCAAATTATTTCTAATCTAAAGTCAGAATCTGATTCAGCGCGAAGTAGGAAATATATTGAACGAATCTTGGCGTAAATGAATCACCGAAAACGTGATATATCGTTGGAAATCTCTTCGCTACACAACGCTCGTGTGCAATTTAGGGGTTGCCGATCCTTGAGAGTGTTTGGTTTCATACGTAAATCAATAGCGAATTCAATATCTATAGAAATGGATTTCGTTTTGATGTATGGTATAGAGAATGTCTAAATCATATTCTGAGTTCGAAGAGAAAATGTAAACGATAATTACAGTGCTGAATGTATGACTTGCATCCTACAATCGACTATCTCGCTCTTTTTTGTAGAAGAATGTTCAATCAATGTTTATTCGAATTAACGAGAAATTGACCTCTCTGTACTCTTTGTGAATGATACAATACACATGCCGACACACATTTCACAGAGTGTAAGAAACGGAACTTAAATCGAATAAAAAAAGATGAAAGGAAAAATATCGCTTTGAATTTCTGTTCATCGAGAAGACTTTGGAAACATCAATTTTTAGAAGAGAATTTCTATTATTACATAAGATATGTTATGAAGAAACCAAAATAATTGATGAGATTAAAGAAAAGAATAATTAATTATTTACTGATTATGAACAAAACTACGATGTATGTTTCTATCGCTGATTAATTATGTTATTAAAAAATTTGTAGATAACTATATACAATTACACTACCGTTACGGTATCTCAGAATATTGTAGTGAAACCGGTGCCCAGATCTAAATATGCATGAAACTTATTTATATTCAACATTTCCCAGAATAAAATTTAGCTCCCGGAATCGTCTTATGGGAATTTCACAATTAATAATCAGGTATAGTGGTTTTATTCCAAATCGTATTCTAAAGTTTGGTTCTGATCAATCATTTCAATCGTGACTCATCGAGGGAACAAAACCATTCTTGCACATACAACTCGAAATTTCATTCCGAAACTTCGAGATAAAATTATCCTCGACCTAATTTGTAAAGAACTGAAGAGATCTCGAAACTTAATTTTTTGACAATTTCTATAACTTACATATGGTCTACGCGTATATTTGGAAAGTAAAAAATGTTTCTTTTATTTGTTAAAATAAAGAAGTTGTTAATAGGTTCTTGGCAATGATCAATTTCCTTGTAGGTAATTCATAAACTTGAGGCGAACCAGTCGTGTCAGAGGTTTATACACACTTTTTGCATTGAATGGAACCGTGCCTCACTACTGAAGGAACAGGGAAAGTAAACTTCAGTTCTACTAATGTTTCCACGAAGAGAACAATGCTTTTATTCTCACTTCTTACTGAACCGTGAAATTTGGCTTTGTTTATTCGACGTTTCGCTGCATTATCGTCTTATTCATGTTCAGTTAATACGTATCAAGTATAAGGTATATTTCGTAATAAAAGTTTAGAGCGTATAAAGTATTTCTGAATAAAAATTTTCCTCGCGTTGATTTTACAGAGTTATATCTTTGGTGTTTATGGGAATCAATGTTTCTCGGGTGGCATTGTACTCTGAAGAGTACTGGACTAGATGCAAGTTCGAATCCTACCTGGGGCAAAATATTTTCTCAATATTTTTGTTTTGGTGTTCAACTTTTCTTATTTGTTAAAACATATTTAATATTGTTACTTTCATTCAAATGTCAAAAATCGATACAATTACATTTCTTTTATTTTCTCCAATACTTTTGAAAAAAAAATTCTGCTCTTTTTTTCGGTTCCTAGGTTCCATAGTTTCTTTATTAAGTAGATTAGAAATATTTCACTTTTCGGGGAATTGTTGCTCTCGTGAGGTAGAGATCTGCGCATTTAATGAAAAAATTAATACCTCCGAATTGAATGCATGAATAAGCTTAACAATTTATGTATACATACTTTAAAGAACCATAAATTGAGAGAAAAAATATATCAAACTCGTATTTATTGTAAGAAAATTTAAAAAAATTGAGAAAAATGATTTTCTATTAATTTTGGGCGGTAAAAGGCAAAAATCAGACCTGAATTAATTTTTTTTTGTGAATAAGAGCTAAAAATGTGGGGAAAACAAATGTGGAAAAAAGAAAAGTGGTTCTTCCTTTGCCTGTATAGTAATTTTTTGTTAAAACAATAATATTATTTTTCATCCTGTTGCATTTTAGTACAAAAATTACGTCACATATATAACCTGAAATCACTTTATTTGTAAGTAATTTTTTCCCTCAGTGCATTTAGAAACTGTGTGAATCATTCAGCAACGTGTCGTCAATACCCGTCACTTATCTCGCGCTGCATAGAATAACAAACATTATGGGACTCGGCAAAATGCGGGACTGAGCGGTTCTGCCGAGTCGACAAAAGTGTGGAGTCTTGCATGTTGTGGGTTTGGGAGTATGCATCTTATTAACTGGCTGCTTTCTTCAGTTTCTATGAATGGTTCAATTGAAAGGAGTGATTCATAGTCTTGCTTATGGCAATGTTTGTTTTTCTGAATGCCTCCCCTGTCATGTTTTAATCACTCCAGGCTTGTTGATTATTTTCCTCTAATAAACCTTTTTTTTATCTCATTGTAAGGAATTGTTCTCATTATTTTCAACTATCTAGAGGTTCAACATTAAATCTTTAAAGAGTAAAATGTTTTTACCGTTTTTTACAATGTCACGAAGAAGTGAGTAGTTACCTGACTAGAGTAGGAGAAGTAAAGAAAACACAGTGTCACAAGGAAACTTACCCAGAAATGAAAATAATTGATTAATGTTGAAAGTTCTTTAAGTGCAGCAGAAAAAAGTGATTTTGGTTTTAAGAAGTGAAGTGAGTTCTGAATGTTTACTTACTGTTTGTGAACGTCATAAAAATAATACTTTTGAAACCTATCAAACAGTGTGCTTTGATCCGTTTGAAAGCCATAAAATTTTAATAAGAAAAGGGCTGAGATGTGTATCATTAAATGACGCACTTCAAATAACATCATTTCATACAATGATTAGTGATGTAAAAAAAACTATTACTGGGCAAAAATCTGTCATCGCTGCCTAGACAAAATTAATTATAAATTAAAAAGGGAAAACCTTGAACGCACGTTTTACTATGACGATATTGTGGGAAATTTCACCTTCTGAAGTAGATACAGCCATAATGGAAGTAAAAACTTCAGTTTCAAGGGAAAAAGCGGTCGAGGAAATCAACTCATCTTTGACACGTTTGGATGAGCCTCCAATTAAAAAGTTCATTCTCTCAATCGTCATAGGAGACTTGTTTATGCAAAAAGAAAGATTGAATCAGCATCTGTATCGAGGGAGAAAAAAGTTTGTTAAGTTTTAGAAGTAGAATTCCCTCTAACTTCTAACGAAGTCCCAGAGGAAAGTGAGAAAGTGAGAAAGCAATGAAAGAAAAGGATTTGGATTTAATGAAAGAAAAATTAGCAACTTATCTACCAACAAGAGAAAAAATTCAAGTTTTAACGCTTGCTCCTGACACGTGATGAAATATCATACAGTTCTTGAATTTCAACTGATCGCACTCAGCAAGTGACATTGAAAATGATTTACGACAAATTTTTGACAAAACTAACAAATAGTATGGAAAAACTTGTTCCCCATTCATTCATCGCAAAATCGCAGGCAAATTATTTGAAAGATTTGAAATCAAATATTCCTTACAATAAAGCAATTATTCTCTTAGACTTCAGTGAAAATTTTTCATTTGTCGTTGTTCAGATTTCAATATTCTTTACACACTGCTGTTATTTATACTAAACCTGGGTTCAGTGAAGATTTTATTGTTTCCAGTTTGTGTGTTACATCAGAAGATTTGGAACATGATGTGGACTTTGTTTATGAAATACAAAAAATTATGACAAAATTTCTCCGTGACAATTTCCCTTCAGCTAAACATGTGAATTATTTTTCGGATTATATTTCAGACAGGGGACAGAATAAAAACTGCAAGAACTTTTTGAACCTGTGCAATCACGAGAAATATTTTTGTCTAACAGCGGAATGGACGATTTTTGCTATCAGTCATGGAAAATCCCCCTGCGACGGCATTGGAGGCACCATAAAGCGTCTTGTCACAAGAGCAAGCCTGCAGATACCAACAAGAAGTATCATCGACACTGCTAAAATGTATTTGATTACAGTCAAATCAACATTAAAAATATTGAATTTGCCCTTATAAAGAGAATCTCTTAGCTACCAGACAAAAGCTTGAAAGTCGATTTTTGAAGGCTAAAACTGTACCAGGTATGCGGATTTTTTTTTTGGGGGGGGGGTGCTTTACGGTACGTCGAAGGTCGCGTCAAAGGTTATTGGAGCNAATTCTTTCGTATCGTGTATCTATGACAATCGTTGGTTTTTTGGGTTGATCCTCTCCAAGCATGAAGAAGGTGACGTTAACATACAATTTATGCACCCATATGGACCAGCAAGATATTTTCTTTTTATCTGATGGAAAGAAAGATATTTGTTTTGTACCACTCATCAATATTATGTCCTGTGTTCCTCCACCTACTGCTCAGGACTCTGGAAGGTTGTATCAATTTGAAGAAAAAACGTTTCTTTCTCACAGCGGAGGTTCATTGAACTCTCGAAAAGAGCACAGTGGACCTGTTTTCCTGGTAATTATTAGAAGAATAAGCAAAAAATAATCTATTGTATTGTAATATTTAATTCTTATACGGATTTCTGTATTCATTTTTACTTATTTGTCTTAATTTTTAAGTTGAAGGTTAAACATAAAAGTAAAATAGATTTTAACAACAAGGCAAGGGAGGGACCACTTTTCTCTTTCCACATTGGTTTTTCCCACATTTTTAGCCCTTATTCACAAAAAAAAATTAATTCAGGTCTGATTTTGGCCTTTTGAGATATATCACTTAAAAGAGGTAAGGATTTTCACGCCCAAAATTCATAGAAAATAATTTTTCTCAATTTTTAAAAAATTTCTTACAATAAATACGAGTTCGATATATTTTTTCTTTTAATTTATGTTCTTTAAAGTATGTGTACATAAATTGTTATGTTTATTTATGAATTATATTTGGAGGTATTAATTTTTTCATTAAATGCGCAGATCTCTACCCTCACTCACGAGAGCAACAATTCCCCGAAAAATGCAAAATTTCTAATCTACTTAATAAAGAAACTATGGAAACTAGGAACCTAAAAATTCATATACATCTCTAACTTGATGGTATGAACAAGTGTACCAAATGTTATTAAAATCTGAGATGGTGGGTGCCATGTACAATTCTTTTTGGTTGATTTGATATCGAATGTCCTGTAAGACTTTACTGAATTGGATGACTGGAACACTCTACATTCAAGAATAAAAATAAAGTCTTCAGTTTTTTGAGAATAGAAACTTGACCAGTTCACAAAATAAACTTCAAATATTTTGTAGGTTAATTAGAGACACAAAGAACAACAAAAGCTCAAAATAAAGTACACTTTCCATTGGAATATCAAAATTACTTTCAACATTATTACAAGATATTTGTTCGTATCATTCAAAACATCCCAAAATCTAAATAACAAAATAATATTTTTTTCTTTATTTGATACTTGTGAAAATAAGTACAGACTCTGTGTTGAGGCTTAAACGCAACACAATTAAATAAATCATCTTCCCGCATAAGTGACGGACAAAAAATAATATTTTTCTTATTCTGCCATTTTAGAAGAAATAAATTACTAGGAAAATAAATTTTAATACTTGAAATAAGAAATATTCCTGGTTAAATGAGATACCATGAATCAATAAATTTTTTTATTACAATGGAATAATGTAGCCTACCTACTGAAAAAAGAATAGCTAAATAGATAATTTATTCGTTAGAAAAATGTCTTCTTACTAAAGTAATGTTTCATTTCATTACTTATCATTGTATATTATTTCATATTTCTTTGCAGTTTTGATGTCTGTTGAAGCATTCATTTGTGAAAGATGGATATGCCAAATCAAAATATGAATATATGATATTCTCCAGGACCGCTGATAAAACCAGGAAAGATGATGAAATTTTATTCTAAAAAAAATCGACATAGGAGATAAAGGATACCCACCATTTCTTCCAGATGTAGAAAATAATAATATTATTATTATTTTATTTGATGTGTCAAAACAAAAAGAACAACAGTAATTCTTATCAAACGAAAATAGTTAATAATTGTAACGTTTTCGTCCTCTATATTACAATGCCATTGTCTTGGCATCTTGACATGTATAACTGTTAGCAGCGGTAGAGGTCTGGTCTTTGCATGCTGCGTTTTTGATTCCCACGTCGACAGACTTGGATAAAGTTTCCTATTGAGAATTCCCTCGACCATTCCAGACAAAAATCGGTTCGATACCTTATGACTCTAGAAATCCTCCATCTCCCCTTTTCTCATATATTCATTCTTCCAATCCCGATTTCCTGTGACCACCCAGATAAGTGTCATAGGGAAAAGTTGGCTGCCATTGCAATGTCTCCTCGCACATTCATCAGTTCGGAAATAAAAATTACAATATGGTAAGAGCTGTGACGCGCTCGCAGTTCGTAGATTTGTTCCACCGCTGGCTACGAAGAGAGTTCATTGATAACTCATAACGACTTCTTTTTCATTATCATTAATGAAATCTAACTCATACTTACAGTCCGCGTTCAGTACAAAGAAAAATTTTCTGAGTTAAATATTTGTTATAAAAGTTGAAATTTATTTTCTTATTTGTTATATGGTATTTACGAATAACGCTGTACATATCAGATTTTAAATTTGTCAATTTTGTGTATTTGTTACTCTTACCATAAGTTTGTAGAGTTTATGATGAAATCTCTTAGAAACATAATTGGTCACTGAAGATGAATATAGTGAATAAAATGTTTTCCGAGTTTTAATGGATTGTTTCAATCGAAATTACAAAATTTGATGTTACCTTCTCTTCATTATTATTGTTTTGCATTTTCGACTATTACGATTAACTAGTCGCTTGTATTAACTGTGACATTTTTATTGAATTAATAACGTCAAGTTCAAACTGATGGACGTTTAAATTTGTTTTATTGTTTAACTTTGAAGGATCGTATGTATTCATTTCAAGAAGTAATTTTACATTTGTGAGTCAACATGTAGGAGTCAGCGTGGTTCAGTGGACAGAGCACTGAGTTGCTGGCTGGATGGCTGGGGATCGATCCCCGGTGAGGTGGGGATTTTCATCACGCCTCAACATCCAGACTGGCTCCCAGGCCTACGCAGCCTGCTATAAAATGAATACCAAGATCGGTCCATACCAAGAAAACCAGTCGGAGCGAGATGCTGACCACTTTTCCTCCTCCTAATACCGGGGTCAAGTAATCGCGCGAGCTTATACTCTCCGCGAAGGTCAAAGCCCAGATCTGGCTGTAGTGCCAGATAAGAAGAAGAATTTACATGTTATGCAAATATTCGGCATATGTAGCATCAAACTATGGATGAAACCGGTATAGAGTTGGGTTATCTATTTATTTTTCACACTTACGTGAAAACAGAATATAAGTAAAAGAGAATAAACGTCTGCTTTTTATCAATGAGAAACTGCATTTTTATCAATGAGAAAGGCTGTGTAAGATTTTTGGGCGGAAATTAATTCTTGTGTATCATCTATTGCTGGGAACCATTATTCCACTTTTTGTGTCTTCTTTCTTCGATTCCTGACTCCTATTAAAACCTTTCTTCTCTATTCTCTTTTCCCATGTTGTTGAGTTAAGAAATAGTGGGATAGACAGGTTATGAATTTTTCAGATACGGTATGTAATTGGATTTGCTTTGAATCCAAATCTATGATTAAATCACTTCGAATACTTCTTTCGTGAACCTACTCGTGGAGAAAACGAATGGTTCTTCGATAGTCACAGTAAACAAAGAAAAGCTTGATTTATATATTTTAAAAATTATACAACATTAACTAACTCAATCGAATATATTTTATAATATAATGTAATGTACAGTGACCATGAGGAAAAATAATACATTTCGAGACTTGTTATAATACGTACTTGTATTACATGCAGCTTCCGTTTCGTCCCGTGTGTTGGGACCTCAACAGAGCTATTGTAATAAAATACATAAGAGAATGCACAAAGAGTATGTCTGTCCTCCAACCTTGATGTTAAATCTTTTATGAATTACAAGTATTATAACAACAGTCTCGAAATGTATTATTTTTCCTCGTGGTCACTGTACATTACATTATAGTATATTACTAAGGAAATACGAGAAAGTCTCAAACCACAATAATTGTATATTTTTTCTTTCATTATCCGAGTGAAAATTGATCAAAATATTTTTGCAAATACCACACGGAAATCATTTGTGGTCCTTGAGACTAATCAACCATTGCCCGAAACTATCGTTCGGAGGGCTCTCCACTCAGCTCCAGCTTACAGGGGGCCTGCGTTGCATTTACCGTCGCTGGAACGGTGGCGGTCGGCGGCTGCTGCCCTCCGCCTCCATCTGTTCAACCACCGACGTCGCCTCTTTCATTGCCCGCCAGAACGGTCGATATGCTGACCGTGACCGCGCGTCGAGCGTGCTCGGCTGCGGCGGGTGGCTGTCCCCACCCTTCGTCACCATTTTCCCCTGCCTCCCCCTCCCACTTCATCCCTGACACTCCCCCTCACGCAAGTTGGGATAGGAGTACTTCTACAAGGAAATAGGGAAAAAGGGTACAGCACCAAAGGTTGCCTAGAAATCTCGAGCTGAGGAAGATATCAACGTAAAATTCTTTTTCCTGTGTGATTTTGTCCTTAATTTTTATACGCGTTTCTGTATCCGAAAATACAAGATAATAAATCAAAGACACTAATATCGTCTTCTATCATATTCCAATTGAAATTTTTAGAATGACCTTGTAAGTAGAAAAATTTTATCTACTTACAGGATTGTTTTAAATATTGAAATTGGAATAATACATTACCAATTGCAGTAAATACATAGTTATTTAGTTTATGCATTAATTAAAGGGGGTGAGCTACATAACATATTGTCTGCTTTTTCTACTTATGTTTGGGTGAGGCGGTTAGAAGAGTAAGAGGTTGGGTTTCCGTGATGCGTGAAGTTCCGGACTCATATTAAGAGATCCGAGAAGTCTTCTACTCCGGTCAAGTAAGAGACCAAATCCGTATTTTTCTGCTTAGAAGCAGGCAGGGAGGGAAGACTATCAGGTCGCTTGTAATAGTATTTTATATGTTAATGTTGGGTGTGTTCTGTCATATCTAAACATCGAGTTTCTTTTCTGTCAGAGTGTTGATCACGATACAGTTTTTTGAACGGAAAGTTCTATGATGAAAGGATAAGTTTTGTTACAGAACCAAATTATACGTGCATGTCATTGCTATTTCCTGTAAGTGTATATAACTCACCCATCTCGTGGTTGTGTTAGAATCAATCCTGTATGACTGTCGGATGATACAAAGAATTTGTCTTGTATCCCGAAAGTAATAAGAATATCTACGTATTTTAAAATATTATAAAAAACATGTTTCTCATTTCACGATTCTTCTTTTTTACCAGCTTTTCTTCTACATATAACTTGTGAAAACCATCAATAATAGACATAATAAATTTTATCAGATTTGTGAGTGAAAGAAATTGAATCGATTTAGATGAATAATTGAATTCAACATGGTCCTCAAACAATGGAAATACATTAAAAAAAGTAAATTGAAAAAAATGTCTTCCATACGTTGCGTCTCTCTATTGTTTTAATACAGTAACCTCCTACTACAATGACTGTTCTGTTTACTCTCAATGGACAAGCTACTTAATCGACTGGTTGGCTAATTGAGTGTACGCTAGTCGATGTGAATTAAGAGAGTGCTGGCAAAGTATGCACATATGATTGGCTCCGCCATTTTCTGCTTGATTTGCGTTTGGCGATGGGGATACAGTTCCAGTGAAGTGATGAATATGGAAAGTTAAACGTCGGTAGCATTATTTACCAATCGAATTCTTCGCCTCGCGTACACTTTGTATTCCTGTATCGTTGTATAAAGTAACGACTAGTTTTGTTTGAAAATAAAAATGTATATGGGTAATTGATGTATACCTTTACATTAAAAATTAGTCATTAAATAAACAAAAATAAAATATTAAATATAATTTTTTAATTTGTTAGTCAGATATTGCAATGCGTATTGGAGAAATTGCAATATTTTCAGAGATTTGAAATTTCGTTTCATTCCAATTGATAAGAAGGAGAGTTGTAGTCATTGCTACACTAATTTCCGACATAAATGATAGTTTGACCATCTATATTTCATTATAAATTAAAATGCATATCTTATAGTTCAACCGCTTCAAGAAGTGTCACCCTTATAGCTTGAGAACATCAGATGTAATAATTTTAATAGAATGAAGAATCCTCCTCAAAGTGGCAAGAACTGTTCTACTGCCACCGGTTAGCTCTAAACATAAGATCTGGTTCCGAGAAAGATTCCAATTGAAAAAAAGCGCCGCGCAATTGAGAAGAACGTTTTACTCTTTTTTATTGTGTAGGTTCGCACTAACACTGAATTCTTTGAATGCTCTTATTATTATTAATAAATTTTATAATACTAAATTTATTGTCAAAAAAACAGTACAAACCGTGTATGACCACGTGGAGGACAATAAACTAATTTACTCTTCAGAATCAAGCAACAGACCATCCCATCAATTCCGATCAAGGGCCCTAAGGCAGAGGCAGATTCAAAAATTTAAGCAAAAATTCCTAGATAAGATAAAAAGTTAGCTGCGAGTTATAATACTAATAGAATGTTGGACTCTCTTTTATTACTTTTATTAATACTGTATACTCCTTTAATGTAGATGTTCATATTAATACTGAATTAGATTTAGGAGATTTTCGGACCCTATTAGTTAAAAAAACACAATTATCGTTTCAAATATTCTGTTTCGCATCGACGAAGCAATGGAAAACAACAAAGGAAAGTTAATTTACTTTTCAATTGGTCGATGAGACAAAATGGGGTGTCCTCAGTTGACAGAAACAGGAGTTATTCCATTTGTCCAGAAATGTTTTAATTATAGAGAATTAGTAAATTTATTTTATAATTGAAATGTGAGGATGAAATTGTCTCTGAAAATTACATTAGAGTACAGTTATCAAATGTAAATAATTTTAGTAGTTATTGGGAAACGTCTAGCTATTCATTATATTTCAATGAATTCATATATTCTTCATATGTGTCATACGCACAGAATTGCTATAAATTGATTACAAAATTCGAAATTTGGTACATTTAAACGTTATGTTGATAAAGTCTTTAATTAGAGTGAAAAATATTCTTAATAAATTTTCTATAAGTTTCTGGTATAAAAAATTTGTTGCACAATTTTCAAACATTAGAAAGAGAGAGAGAGAGAGAGAGAGTTGCAACAATTTCGTGCTTCTCAGCTAATTTGTCTCGTTGAGAAGTATTCTAAGCCTTGAACGTTTACAACCACCTCATCTGGGAACCTAGTGAGTCAATACTCATTTATCTGTTTTTTACCTGTGAAGTGTACTTTTTATGAAACCTTATCCTGTTTTTCATCAGATCAATAATGTTATAAGGGAAATGATGTCCTGGAAACAAGAAGGCTAATTTGAAACGGATATCAAGGGGAGAATGATAAATGATAATTTCTCATAAACGTGGTGAAAATTAATTACAGTAATCGTGAAAAACTGATCAAAATACATTTTTAGTTTTTTTTTGTCAATAGTGTAGATGTTTGTTTTTGGATTCCCTCTGCATGTTTGTCTGCTAGTCGTCCCATGTGACCGCTTCGTCTATGGTTGTTCTTTACAATCGTTCCAATTACATTCATATTATGATGCTTTTAGAAAAGCCTTAACATTTTATATACGCGAATCTATGCAATGTTTCTCAATAAAATATAAATTTCTTTTTAATAGGTTATCTTTTTCAATTTTTTCTAGCGTCAAGAAAAATTATCTACACACAAAATACACTTAGAAAAAGAGGGATATTCAAATAAAACCTCAAAAGAATTAAACGAATCTATTTCTGAAATTTGATTACTATTGATCCATGTTACATGTCTTACAATTTTCGGTATGTAATGCTTAGAGTTAAAGTCAAACTTTCCCACAGCGGGTCTCGTAGGTGTGTCCAAAGGTTGCATGCAAAGGTGCCGCAATTACTGTATTTTGGCATTAGGAGGAAGAGATGTGATAGAAAATAAGACGAAAAGAAACCTCCCTCCGTTTGACCCCTGAATAAAACAGATAGTGACTTTGTATCAGATTGAGTAAACTGAATGTTGCGGTGTGATAAATATTCCCACCCCGCTCGGGATCGAACCTCGACCATCCCTTTTTTTCATTTATTTTGTGGGACATGCAGCTTTACCCACAGAACCACACTGATTCCATGCAATGCTTAATTTATTTAATTACTTGCTTACCGTCGTTAAGTGGTATTCCCAGTCATTTCACACTATTTCGTGAAGTACAGATATCTTCTTTCTACCTACCCGCCTCTCTTGGTGACACCTACTCTGAATGAACTACCTTGGACTCTCATAAAATACTCTCATACCCACCTTGGACTCTCATAAAATACATGTGAATTGCCGTTTGCGAGTGGTTGATCAAAAATTTTGAATGGCATACTAACTCGTCTTCACACTTTGAGACAATTTTATCAAGTGTGATGAACAATTATCAAACCTTTTATATTTGTAGATTGGACAAAGAAAACATTGGAACATTAGAATCGTTTACGGCTGGGTGAAATTTGCGACAGATCGGGACTCGAGCTCTGGATCTTCTGCTATGGCCTCAGGTATACAGTCTACTACCCCATCCGCCTCGACATGGGGATACAGGCGACTTCCAATGCTGGGAATACTATTTATTATTATTGATCTATTTTATGTCTTTTCGCGAGGTTCAGGTCATGATGATTTCTCTTGGATTTCCAACCAGTGGGTTTGAGGGAGGAAGGAGAAATATTGGGTTGCCGGGGTTTCGAACTGAAATTTGTTTGGAGAAGGTAAGGGAAACCCCAGCCGAGAACCTCACCTAGTTCGGGCAAGGGGGGTCTACCGTTCAGCGAGATCGTGGAAGCGAAAACGTTATCATCTGACCTCCTCTGCCGGTAAATACTATTACCCAGTTTCCACATATCTCGACATACAACACACTTCACATACCTCGGTGTACTGATGTCCCAGTTTCGAGTCCCCGTCAGTCGCAATTTTCACCAAACCTTATATGATGCAACCTGTCCTCCCCTATGAGCTACTCGGAGTTAAAATTGCACAGGTACTTGATAGGAAAATAATCGTTGAAAGCTAATGAAATTTCCTATAACTGTTCAAAAGCTAGTAATTAAGTAGCTCCACAAATCAAGGGTCTTTGTCTAAGTTACACTCATTGAATTTTTTTTAAAACTGCAATCTAGTATAATTACTAGTGCTTCTTGGCGGAGTATCGGTGACAAAGTCGCGATTTAGACATCAATAAGATACAGCATCCTTGTGGGTAACCATGTTACAAGCTCACTCATCAGCTTGGATGATTGCAATGTGACGAGAGGTAGCTCTGAATACATGGCATCGCCTGCGGACGATCGTGCTGTTCAATCGTGAGTTTGCACCTCCCTTGTAATACTCGTGAAACCAAATGTCACTACGGGGAAAGGCAGGTACAAAACAAGTGTGTGCGAGTGTGTGACAGTTGAAGAGGGGTGGGGGGAGGAGGGAAACGAGAGATCTGGAGCGGAAGTGGCTCTTTGATCACTCTGCGCAATGTCCGAACAATTTGACTTGCAATTGACGGCTGCCTGAGTAAAGCCAGAAATGCTCCCGGCTTTTTCTAGCTTGTTCAGCTTAGTTGTGAAGCGAACTGACACATTCGTCGCCACAAAGGAAGTACTACTGAAATAACACTTGTCCGTAAATAAAAGTTGATACTGTCTCCATGAACCCAATTAATTGATGGGCGAGTCCGTTACTTTGTATAAACCTGAAAAACTTTCTTTGTTTCTTAACACTAAACATGTTAACGATAAAATTATGGTGTGATTATTTTGTTGCTCAGTTTATATTAATTATTTAAATTCTGACGGTGTTAAGACCAACTCACGACTTTTTAGTGGTATGTACTCCTGTCAAGATATTCCTGACACTTGAAGACTAAAGAAAAGCGTCTCCGCTTTTAGGTATGTTAGTCCAATGTGACTTCTAAAAGCTAGTTATTGAATTACCGTAATTTTATCTTCGTGTACATATCTAATGTTTTAAGTTTGTTCAGATGTCAATGGAATCGTTCTAAAAAGTAAGTAATGAGAACGTATTTTTCGTTTCTAAGATAATTAAAGAACCGCGGTATCCAACTTTGATTTGTGAATAAATTGTTATACAACAGTAAGTTAAGTCGTTACCTGTTCAGGTGCAAACCATTAGATCCGAATATGGTGAAACCACACCATTTAATCATATTTTGGAATACTTGACCTCATATTGATTGCGTACTTCTTTCCATATCTTTTGAACTTTTTGTTTTGTCCGAGTAGCTTAGGATCTAAAATGCAATGCAACGCAGATTTGGCAGTATCCAAGGTTTGTGCTGTTATGAATTTCTCCATTATATCAGAATGGTGATGTGTGATGAGTTGAACTAATACATAAATTGTGTCAAATATAATTTTTTTCTTATTACAAAAGCAGTATACGAAGAACACAGTGTATGCCTACACTAGTTTTTACTACACTAATATATTCGTAAACAAGATATTTAAAATATTCTCGGAAATGGTCTGGATATAATTTTCCCAGTGGCCTATCTTATGTGCTCAATTGATACAAACTGACAAAACTAAAACAAATCAAACTGTTATTGTTATTAAAGATTTAAGCAATAAATCCTGCTTATTGACAAGTGTCGAATCCATCACGTTCTAAAATGTGCCAGGGAGAATATTAAAGTAACAAAATCGTGCTATTAACGTCATGCGTTTGTGGGGCATAAGGGCAGAAACCATACACGTAATATGTACAATGCAGTATTTCCCCTGACTGGGGGGATAATTTTTCATCAAAGATTCTAGCCATCCCAAAATGAGTGATATGGGCTACAACAAATGACACTCATGGAAGCTACATATATCAGCGGTTGGTCTTGTAATAACATCACAAAACAAACACTTACTTGATACAATCTGGAACGAGAAAGCATGTCAGCCCTGACATCAATGGCTGCAATATTTACCATATTCCGTACTATTTCTATCGGTTGATGAATAACATGGTACATTTGAATTAATAATTTACTTTTCATTAAAATAGATACCATAGAAAAAGGTTTTATTTTTACAATGTTTTAAGGTACTGTTTCGAACACCAAAATATCATGCCAACTACCAATAGAGGTATAGAGAATTTTCTTATGTTACGTAGATTCTATTGAGTATGGTAGAATAGTAGGAGAAGTTTATTAAACGATCCGCGAAATAGACAAAATTTGTTTCATCTTAAAATTTCGTTAAAAACTATTGAAATATTCTTCTCGTTGTCAAAACCAACATTCCATTTATTGTAGGGTGATAAATGAGATAAAATCGCAGAAATTACCGCGAGCATTTGGTCAACCATATCTTGATCAACATCGTTTATAGGCAGACCACGAACCAACCAGGAGAATTCACAGATGGAAGATAAAATAGACGCAAATGCTGAGGAATCGATTTATGAGTTGACCTGACAATAGAGGGAGAAGAAAACTTTCCTTTCAAATTCAGACACATACTGTTGTTAAGTTATTTTTGACACTAAATCTTTCGGAATCTAATTACTTGATTAATTTTAGCACTAAAATATTTTTTGTTATGATAATATGATTTGACAGAGACTAGATGATAAAAAACGAGAATCCTTCAAGTTAATCTCAATAACACTTTTTGGTTGTAATAAGCCTCAAACACTAAACGTGAAACAAATGAATAAAATATTCTTTTATCAAAATAATCCATGACAACAAAAATATCTGATAAACCCAGGAAGAAGAAGAATGCAATACGCATTTTCTTAGAGTTGGGCTAAGAGTCGTTCCTGTTTGAATACAATTCTATTTTTTGAGTGTTAAAGGTTTACTGCAAACACATAACACTTAACAATACAGTACTGTGAATACATCAAAGTTTCGTATTATGTTCAAAAGCACTTTTTAAATGACTGGAAATAGCATGCAAGAAGTATGTACTGACATTTGATGTACAAAAATAAGCGAGTTTTATTCGACAACTGTGCTTAAATCTATATATTAGATGCCACTTTTACAAGAGATGCCAATTTGTTTTCTAAACCACAACAAGCAATGAATTTACAATTAAATCCATTGAAGTAAGAAATGTCAAAAATTATTTATAATCATCACGATAAACGTACAATCTGAAAACTAATGAAAGGAAATACGAATTGCCCCGAGTTGAGGATCACTTTCGCTTTGCTTACCTCACGCTGCACTTCAAAAAACGACACTTGCGATAGACTCCTGTAACTTGATAACGAGTAATGAGTATTAATGCCGATCATTTCTTTAAGTAACTGAAAGGGGTTACCTCGTTAATAACCAATCAAAATGTATGTCAGGACTTGCAATTAAACTGTAAAAAATTTGCATGATTTATCATTTCTTCAAATGTTGAAAGATCTGGTACCACACAGTGAAATGTTCATTTAGTTTCTTGCTATTAACACATTTCTTAAGTATTTTAAGTCGCCTTGTGGTGAACTTCATAACCATAAGAGCAAAACCCCCGCCTGAAATGGATGAATATAAATCTCTTATTTTGCACTATTGTGATGGTTATATGCGGAACATCTCACGAAGTATTAAAAAAGCATTCGAGGAATACTGTCATGCCAGTATCCGAAAATTTTACTCTTTAATAAATGGCATAGAAAATTTAGTTCAAGAGCTCGGACAAAAGTGGACACACCCATTTTGTAATGTGACTACTTTATTCATTTCAATGTCAACAATTTATTTAAAGTGAGTACACGGAAGTAAAAGCGTCCTTCAATTCAGTAAACGCGTTTACCTCAAATAAAAACTAAACGAACAAATATATTGAAGTAGTGTTCTCTAAGATAAATCCTGGCATTTTTTTGGCACTTATAGTCATTTCACAAATGGAACTATTAATTTTTTCGGCAGTACTTCAAATATCAAGAAAGTACACGTAAACATTTATGGAATTAGAACTAATAACAAACCTGTCTCTTATANACACCCTGACGTGTTGTAAGGTCATGCTTTATATTTAAAAAAAGCTTAATTATTCGCTGAGCTGTGTCTCAATTGTTATTTTTTGAAATTCAATAACTTTTATATCTTTGTATTCGTTTTTCCACGGGATAAAGCGTTCCGCGAAAAAATATAGTTCCATGTAAATATATGTATATTGATGTAATTAGGATTACGAGATACTCGAATGATCATAACAGAATAACAAACATTGCCTTTCCCAGTTTAATGTCTGAGTGTTTTAGTAATTCATGATAACTTTCTGGCAGTTGAAAACGAACAGTTAATCGAACCCAAGGTCCCTGCTTTGATCGCAGGGGTGTTAAATCACTACACGACGCGTTCGCCTTCCACTTCTGTTTATAGAATGGAAATGGTGAACAGTTGTCGAAGAACGAAGAAGATAAAATGGCTCGTCACCACTTTTACCTGGCCGGCAGTTTTCACACATCTTCTCCACGTGTGGACACACGGAAGAAATATATGCATTTCTAGTTCTGACACGCGAGTGTGTTGTGGGGAAAATGGATTAAGTCGTCGTCCCCTCATTCGCGTTAGTTAGATGACTCGAGTTGAAAAGGCTCCAAGTCGCACGCTTAGCTCTGTGCTCTAGCGTCACTCGCACGCGCGCCCGCGTGCTCCCTCGTTAGCAGTCACGCGTCACTCCGTGCAGCGGAAGATGAAGGAAAGGTTGACAGAAAATGGGGTGGGAGTGGGGGTGGGGTAAGAAGGTGGAAGCAGGACGGTGTATGCAAGGGAAGCGAAGAGCATTGAACAATTGCAACACTCAGAGAAAAGCTTATGATGTGAGATCCAAATTCAGCGTAAATAATGTGTTAAGATACTGTTTCTAACACTAAAATAGAATTCCATCGATCATACCCAGATAGAGTTATCCAGATATTTTTAGATTAAGTCGATTCTATTGAGTATGACAGTATAGTACGAGTAGTTCATTAAACTATAAACGAAATACGTAAAGTTGTTGTTTTGTCTTACAATTTCGCTTAATCTATTGAAATATTTTTCTCATTGTCAAAATCAATCTGCAATTTATTTTGAGGTGATGAATGAGATATATTTGCAGAGATTACCGCGAGCATTTTGTCAAACATGCCTTGATCAACATCGTTGATTCAGACGGTGGAAAAATTTCACCAAACCTTTAGATGAGGTATCCGAACCTTATAGCATTCGAACCATAAAGTTGAGATGTAGCATCAAAAAGTTTGAAGAAATCCTTTTCTGACCCTTCCCTTTGGATACGATATCCCATCCTAAGGTCCTCACATCCATAGCGTTGTCTTTAGTGGAGGAAAATAATACACCGTGTATACAATATTGATGGAAGGGATGTAAATTTTGAAGGGTTAAGAAGATGATTTGTTTAAATGAAGGAAAATTTTAGCAATACGTAAAAGTTGATGAAATACAGCAAAAAGAGAAATAATATAGGTGAAGTACATAAAAAATCATTCCAAGAAACGAACGGCAGAAAATGGAATCAGAACATCTGTGTCATTGGACTGCCAAGACATTGAAGTGATGGTAACGGAGTTTTTAGGGTCAGGTTGATTAACTGTAATTCTTTTGGAAGGCACACTTAAAGCACACTGAAGGGATTGCAACTGAGGCAAGACATCAAAAAATTACATTAAATACTTTCGAGTGTTGACTTTTAAGTGGTAGCTCGATATTGGACTATTGGGGTCATACTGACACAAAAACTTTTCACTGGTAACATCTAAGAGTGAAATGAAATAAATTCAATGAATTTTGTAAATATGCCAAGATTTTGAACATGAAAACATTTTATATCATCTCTCATTTTCAAATAAAAATACTTAGGAGAGGAAATCTGATAGGTTTTCATGGATTTTGTATGCAAAAGTCAAGAGAAATTTCAACAGAAACGTCATTTGAGCAATGCATTCCCGTTTCGCAGCATGAACGAGCCATGTTGCTGCAATTTACCTCTGCAGATAGAAATGACTGTAGCGAATTTGTAGTAGACAGAATAATATCAATAGTTTTCTCTCTCCTTCCTAATTCCTTATTCATTTGATTAGGGGTGTTATTAGGCATCTCGCCACATAAAGCTGGTAAAAATGTAATAAATAAATAAAATAAAATGAATATTTTTTTCTGATCATTTATAAAAGTTTTTTTCTACAACCAGCCTTGTCACGGTTGTATACATAAACTGGCTCTTGATCGGAATTGATGGGATGCTCCCTTGCTTCCTACCGGAAAGCAAATTAGCTTATTGTCCTCCACGTGGTCATACGCAGTTCGTAATTGCCTTTATGACAATAAATTAATTATTAGCCTCTTGTTAATAAATATGACATAAATCCATAAAATATGAAGATCGTCTCCGTAGCCCACATGGACAGGTATAGATGAGTTGATGCTAAGATGAGAAATAAAGCTGTGGAATAAAGGTGTCTGCATCCGTGATGAAACAATAGATCACGAGGGAGATGTAGTCGAAGAACGGTGATAAAGGCAGTAATGAAGACTGTTGCGTGGGGAATAATGGGAACAGAGACACCCCGCCCCAATGCCGTGTTCTCAGTCGCTTGTAGCTCCTCGTGTTAAAACCACCGTCGTTGCCCCCACCATCTTCCTAAAGTCATTGGCCGCGCGAACCATTCACTTTGTTCTGAACATTAAATTTCACTTTTAGTTCTACACAAGGAAATATTGTGCGAAAATAACGTTTATCAGAGGAGGGATGCGCATAGATTGAAACAAATAAATAGAAGAACGAGATTAGTAACGTTATAAAAAATCATGTAAAATCCCCTGAAATGACTGAAGTGGTACAGGAGGCGGACAGAGGAAGTAAAAAATCTTTCAATAGGTATATATTGTCAAAATATTTGTGAAATCTATAGCAGTATCTGAAATCTTTGTTTGAATCTCGTTTCAGTCTACAATAGAGAACGATGACAAATGCTACAGTGGTCCAGCTCTTCATGTGTTTACTTACCAGACACTCTCGCTACACTTTAGGGAATCAGTGTCTTAGTACACATTGCTTTCAATTTTATAACTGAGATTGTGAACGACAGAAGGTTCACTTTTCCATCATCACAACCACTGAGACTGGGGCAGCGAAGTAATGTTAAATATATGATCTTGTGTCCTTGGAATCGAACACGGGATTCTTCTGACTGTGTTAGCCTGCCAACTACGGGCAACCAATAAAAGCTTTATTTACCGTTTATTAATGATAAAATCTCGTAATACATATTGGTCAACTCAAATGAATATCATATTCCCAAAGATTGCTTTAAATACGCAAATGATTATGAACATTCAGTGTACGGAGCAGCAACATCTATGTTCTCTATGCAAAAACTCATACGTTCCCCATATAAGTATTCAAATAGAATTTAAGTATTCTATGATTAATCGTATTTCCTTACTTAAATATTACGTCGCAGAAGTAGTGACGAAGAAACTTCAAAATGCTTTGGACAATATTAACACCTGGACAAGAAAATGGAAAATAAAATTAAACAAGAATAAATCAGTACATATTGATTTCACGAACAAGAAGAGTAACCCAGTTCAGCTGAGACTGAGTAATAGCATAATTCCACACGCGAATACAGCAAAATATCTGGGCATTAACCTTGATACTAAATTGCGCTGGAAGGAGCATATAAAGAAAAAAGCAGAAAAAATAAAAATTAGAATAAGAGAAATGCATTGGCTAATTGGGAGGAAATCTGAATTGTCAATACATGATAAAGTACTTCTATATAACCAAGTTATCAAGCCAATTTGGATGTATGGAGTACAACTTTGGGGTTGCGCCAGGAAGAGTAACAAAAATATAATACAGAGGAGACAAAATAATATACTGCGATGTATAGTTGATGCTCCGTGATACGTTAGAAATAGNTAGCCAATTTGGATGTATGGAGTACAATTTTGGGGTTGCGCCAGGAAGAGTAACAAAAATATAATACAGAGGAGACAAAATAATATACTGCGATGTATAGTTGATGCTCCATGATACGTTAGAAATAGTAACATACACAAGGATCTGGGTATCTAAGTTGTAGAAGAGGAAATTAAAAAAAAATTACTAGAAGACATGACACCAGACTACACGATCACCCAAATCTTGAAACCCGAACGATACTAGAATGTTATGGATTAAAGAGGAGACTGAAACGGACAAAACCATTCGAACTTTGTGAATAAAAAATGAATTGGTGTTAAGTGTGAACTTGTGTTTTAAATTGTTTAAGAACGAAAACGACACATTGATGGAACATTAGGATATATGTAAAAAGTTAGGCCAAAGAAAAAGTGCTGGTTAGTCGGAAAACGACTAGTTGTATTGTAAGTTTAATTAATTTAAAAAAATATTTCTTTAAGGGAAAGATAAAATTTAACAAACTTTAAGAACATTTTTCTTACTATCAACATTGTGTCCAAGGAAATCTCGTCGTATTTTGAATTTTCATTTTGTAGGTTGTGCTTGGGTAAAAGTAGCAAAACTTTTAATGTAGTTGTAAATAATACCTCGTAATTGATTTAAATATTTAAGTACCTCATTCATATAAATCGGTTGGTAGCAAATTCATGAGTAAATAAAACACATACGAGGTTGTCACAATTATCCTCAATTCCTTAATACAGCAATTAAGTATTAGCAATTTAAATAAACATTGAAATCTGAATTAGTGAGCCATTACGCAGAGTATGAAATTATGGCTTGTAATTCACATATATAAATAATATTGTGGTTTCAATTGAGTGAATTATTGTTTTATTTTTAATAATTATTTATTTACAGAAGTTACTCGAATAAAAGGAGACTACTGACAAACATATTCATTCGATTTGGAAACGACTCGAAAATCAGGCACTTAATTCTTAGTAACAAAAGAGATAAGAAGTCTTGTCTTAGAGAACATGAACCAAATACTTTTTCTCTTAGTAAATAATACATTATATTCGTGCATACTAATAATATGCAATTTTTACCATTATTTTGTGCAATATTTTCTTTTTATCAAACAGAAGATGATAGAGTTTAAAATTATTTAAATTTAAATCTTTTTATTTATTTCAACACATTTAAGGCAAACATATTTTTATATTTCAACATTAATTGAACAAATTTGTCAACGAGAAAAGATACACAAGTGAAACAATTGTTTACTTATAAATAATCCAAGGTTTATATAATGTGTTCTGTTATTCATCGACGTATTTATATGCTTCCGTTCCATAAAATAAGAATAGACCCGTTCGTCGCTGTGTTTCGTGTGCGCCAACACCAAAAACCACGGAAACACATGGCCATGTCACGTGGATGTGAAGGGCCGCTGTAAAACTTGTTTGCAAATTAAGACACAAGTTGAGAAGTTAGGCGTTGTAAACAGGCTACCACCCCACTTTCTCTACGGCCCATTTCAGCCAGGTGACGGAGCGTTCTCAAAGAGTTTTTGATATTATTCTGTCACGTTTTACAATCATATTAAGTCTTCGACTGTAGCTAAGGTAAAATTTAATTCTAGTGTTAACGTAAAATCTGGATTAAAATATTCTAATGATTATTTATTAAAATACATTATTTTGTTTTTATTCTATTATTTTTAAAGAGTAGGTAGCACACATATGTCTTAAGAGAGTCCAAGGGGAATTGGATTTCAATTTTACTCAATTTTGTTGTCATTTAAAATTCAACATAAGTTACCCAATCGATTTAAATATCCACGATCAACCTCTTCCCACATCTACGACGCTAACATGGAAGTACAATATCGTACAGGAGGTGGAACATCGTACCTTCCCTTGCGCTTACAGTATGACACGCACTCGCGAATATTCCCTTCCTATTATATTTCGCAGGACTTTTCTTTCCGCTACGGTGCATCAGTACTCCTTTCCGTGTTCTCTACGGTAAGAATTTTGAGCTTCAGAATTATAAATACAAAAAAGAGAAATGAGTGCGAATATCGAATGTTCACTCAATTTCCCAACTACAACGTAGAAAAACTTTTAACAAAAATTTTTTTTAATAACTTATTTTTATTGTATCGTATATTAGTTCATTTTGTCAGTTTTGGATGTGTAATGATAATTTTTTCGGACTCCTCGAATTTACTCGAAAGATGATTTTTTGCACCACGAGAGTTTAAAGTAAAATACGCGGAATTGTAATAAAAATGAAGTAATTAAATGTCTCAGAAGTAATTTAATGAAGTTTTAAGTAATCCGCAACAGGGGTCTTCTTCATCATAAAGAATGCTGATCCTTCAGAATAGTAGAGTAGCAAATGATTAACTTATCGAATTCTTTCAAACGTACACAAAACAATTCATGTTATCGCAAACGAAAAATCTTTTTTCTTTTGAATTTGTTATCTCAGTACATCGTTATTTATTCACACATGCTAGGAAAGTAATAACGGTGAATGGTGTTCTTAGTTTGAAAAACCTCAAATTAGAAATCACTCAACTAAATAACGCATTTTATTAAAAAAGAAAACGATGTTAGAAAAACAATTGAACCGACTTACAGCATTTCAAATCTTTCTTAAAACAAGTTGCGGATATCAATTGACATTACTGAATAATTTAAAGCTTTCTTTCCAGACTGTCAACGATTTGTTTACACAATAAATCTTGTTCCTCCTAAGTAACATAAATACAACCCCGCAAGGTTGTTTGAATCGATATCGTGTTGGTAAGCTATTTACGGAACCAAATATCAAAAAGAGACTAGAACTTCAAAAAGTAGAGAATCCTTGAAATATTTCCTCTCAGCAACATAGTCTAGTGGAAACCCAGTTTACAATACATTTACCAATTCTTAAACGTGTAATTTTTGTACTTGAATTGGAACTTTACATGAGCTACACTTGTGAGTTCACCCTCAAGTAGTGTGTAAATGGTGTGAAGTTTGCATCATCATATATGTAAGGTTCATCAACATCAATCAAAAATGCAAATAAAAGAGAAGAACGTGAAATTTTGAAGGGATTTTGCTTTTGTAATTTTGATCCGCAATGCTCAATAAAGGTTTTTATCCGCTTTTACCTCGGATTTTCCATGGACGGGAATGTCATTAATACTTTATTTTTATTAATCTCTTATTCTTACTGCACATAATACATACAATTTATTTGGAATAATGAATGGATAACAGGGGCATTTATTAAATAATTTATTTTGTAAATATTAAATCACTGGCTTTGGTCCCTCGACCAGAATTGATGGGATGATCCCTTGCTAGTATCCGGACAGTAACTTAGAATATTATCCCCCAAGTCGTCATACTCAGTTTGCAACTACTCTTTTGAGATAAATAAAGATTATTTATTTAAAAATGTTGAAAAAAAAATTTCTTAAATAGGTAATGCGAGATGAAATGTGATTATTCAAATTTATACTGTATCTCACTGCTCTAGGGTTCTTGATCTCAATTGATGAGATCGTATCTTGCTTGTTTCTGGAGATTAATTTTGGTTTCTATGTGGTCATGACTAAGTTTCTTGCCTCAGAGTTTATATCTTTTTTAACAAATGTTTAAAAATATTTTAATTAAGATATCACGATTTTTAAATGCAAATATCATATTTTTGTCTACACTTGATTAAATTTAAGTGTAATCTTATCATAACAACAAAAACTCTCGAGTGAAGCTGAGCTGGGTGGTCTAGTTTATTTATAAATGCAAATTTTATTTATCGTAATCATGTTTGTAGACGATGTTGCGCTCTTTTATTCATCAACAGATGTCTTAATATTATATGAACATATAAATGACGACTTAAATACTTTAGAAAACTCAGAATGCTATGCAAGTGAATGTTACGAAAACCAAATATATCAACTTTGGTATTAAAGAATTTATCTTTCCAGGATCTAAAAAATATCATTTAGAAACTTGTATCACAAATGCATGTAACTGTCAATGTATAGAAAAAGTTAATAGTTTTAAATACCTAAGTGTAACAATGGGTAATACATTATCATGGGAAAACCACATCGAAAATTTACATAGTAAATTAAGATCGTCAAAGGATTTTTTACTTCCTACGCAACATTTGTGACACTGATCTGATGCGTAATTTGTATTTTGCATTAATTCATTCTAGATTAGTGTATGCTATCAACTGTTGGGGAAGTACGTATAAAAATCTAATTAAGAAGTTAAAAACAACACAAAATCACTTTGTTCGTATTATGTTGTATAAAAGTAAAAGAGTGAGTGCCTTCCCATTGTATGTAAAATTAAACATATTGCCCGTTGAACATTTGTTCGTATTTAAAGTTTAAAGAATTTTTTATACAAGAAGCTGAAAAGTAGAAACAAATGATTTATTATACACAATTGTTTTGTATTTACTATTTATCGGTATATTATTCAAGAAATTATAGTTTTGATAATTAGCTTAATATATTGAAGTAAATTTCCATGCAGAAGCCACAGATAGCAGCATGTTCACTGCAAAGAAATTTACTGGCGAAATGGACTCATTATTTTTTTGTTGCCATACAATTATATTTTATTCGTATTACTGAACTACAACTGGATATTGGTCAGTATTCCTGAAAGTTTAAACCGTATCTTCTTTTGTAGATGTGACGCTGGAAATAAAATTATTATTATTATTATTGTTGTGCACTTGTTTTTTCTCTGTTCAAGCAGGTAGTTGGAGCGGAATTATACACCAAGCCGGAAGTAAAATTTGGTCTTAGTCGAGATTAAGAAATTTCCTTCTAGGTGACATGTTTGCAATATGATAAATTTCTGCATTTTTGGCAGTACATTTCTGGTCAATGGCAATTTTGCAAGGCACCCTTGCAGTGTTTTGGAAATGTTAGGGTAATAATTACTAATTGTTAGAGTAATAATTAATACTTAATTTTGTTTCCAACTCTTTTAAATTTCTGTCTTAAGTGCCTGATATTTTTGAATTTTTGTTTGTTGTGTCTTTTTTAAATTGTTAGAGGAAGGAACAGCTACATCAATAATAAAATATTTTCTTTTAGATTTGTCTATTAATATTATGGCTTGTTATGATCCTCTGTTCTGTCTGTAATGACTTGTTTATCCCAGTATAAAGTGGCATTTCTATTTTCCAAGACTGGTGAGGGATCGAATTTATAATAGAGGGTAACTGTTTCAACCAAGTTAAAGTTTTTAGCTCGCTGTTGGTGAATTTTTTGGCCAATTGATTATGTCTGCAGGTGTAGTTTAGTACTTGGCAACCCGAAATAATGTGATGGATTGTTGTTATTATTATTATTTTCTTCGTCTTGTTATTATTAGCTAGTCCTTTCATCATTTCTTTTCACTTGCTTTGGTATTTGATACAGTGAATGTGTAGGGGAGGTATTCATCTTTATAAATTATCGCTTATTAAAACTTTAAGATGTGCGGAGTGTTCTAGATAAGCACCCACAAATAATAATATATGAAAATAAACTATCTACTATCTGAAATTATAAGAGTATCAATTCAACCAAGTCAACATATTATTTGTTTAAGACAAAGCATAGTTGTATTTAGTACAGTAACACAGTCTATGATTAATTGTCTCGGAGTATAGTTCATACAGTTTCTTATCAATGCAGTTTTACTCACATACGATATACCGGAGCGATGTCACTAATCCGGTCGCACAGAATGCAGTGTTGCTCGTCCGAAAGCTTGGAGTAGACTGACACAGGTTGCCACAATCAACCTCTCGTTGCTTTTAATAGTGGTCTAGGTGTCCTGTATGATAAAGTTTTAGGAGTCTGGTCTTGACTATTATTGTGATGTTATGGTACGTAGCTTCTGCTACAAATATTTTTTCTTTAACGGCGTCAGTACTAGGTTCACTATAAGAAATATTAACCACATTACCGTATTACTTTACAACACCGTCGCATTCTCATTTCTCCTCATCCTTCTTTAAAATACTTATCATTCCCATCTAACAGACACATTCTTGAAATCTCTCAAACATTTCGTTGTCTTCCGAAACCTGTTGTTTTCTTTCAACAAGAACATTTCAATCAAGGTATATCACCAAGGTTAGGAGCTCTGGCTCTTTGAACTTTTGGGTAGCGTTTTGTGGGCACGCCACCAGAGTGTGCTTCGGGAGGCGAGAGCTGAAGTTGAGAAGTTGGGGCGTAGTCTCTCCGACGGACCTCCATCTCTTCCCCTCGCGAGTAGCGGAGAGAGGGTGGGGTGAGGTCCAGAGGGGAATGAGGGGACGTCTGCTGAGACCCCGGTAGACGCTATTAAAATGTAGAGCACGCGTTCTCAAGAATCCGGAAAGAATTTTAAAATCAGTTTCCTAATGAAATATTAAAAATACTATTAAAATTAGGTTGTGCTACGGAAAAAAGGAGACTCTTTATGTCCTCGGAGTAATTCTGATGCATGAATTCACCTACTACTCTTACACTCACTTTATGATCATTATTATTACTATTATCATTGTGATTTTACTGTTTAGTTTTGTATTCCTCATTTTTTAACGATTTTGTGATTTTTTTAAAAATGGCTAAGTTTAGGAGGTTTTTTCATTCGTCATTCCCGAACATAAGAACAGGAACATATAAATTGCAATAACAATTAAAAAATCACAAAAAACGTCTTATTATACAATATCTAGAAAAAATATAAAACACAATATTGCCAAGTACAGCACTTTGACATGCCAATCAATACTATGTTCCATAAAGGAATTCAGTTCTTTCACATTTCGGCTCAATCATTTTACTATCTTATTCAAGGTTCACTGACTCTCAACGTCAAAAAGTTATTCAAAATATGAGACATTACTATCGCCATTACTTTTGGTATACTGGGACTTTTGGAGTCACTGATAGCGTATTTGAAGTTACAATTTGATAATTCAAAATGGTGGATTAAATATGGCGATGAAAATTCAGTGAAAATTGTTTAAACGTACTTTTGAAAATTTTATCACAATGGAATTCTTAATAACGAATATGAATTTTTTTTTTAGAATTTTTTAAATATTTTATCTAGTTTTAGTTGGAGACAAAGGCAATTTTTGAAACTATGTCGGTATTGTATTGCACCTTAATTAATTCTCTATGTGAGCAATTACCGAAGAATGAGCGATACAATGAAACATTTAAAAAACATGTACTCACTTTTTACTATTGATTTTTTTCAGTTTAGAACATGTTACCGTTAGTTTTAAATTATTGTAATGTGAAAATATGTAAATATGAATACACAAAGTAAATTATATAATAAAAGTAAAGTGAAATGCACTTCAGATTCTTTTTGGAACTTTCTGATACGTCATTGCCTCCTGATACAATTGACTCAAGTTATTTATTTTCAGGTTACAGTAAACGACAACGTTGAAGGTATTCGACAATAAATATTTTACCTGTTACTCAGGATGGTTCTCAAAGTACATCTCCGATAATTGAGTAATTAATAATTATTTGAGGAACTTAAAGGAAATTCTGAATTTCTTATCCATCCTATAGCACTGCCGGCTTCTGCCTCTCGTCGCCGTCTCTTCGGGGCTAATTAAAAGAGCCTTCCGTGAACTGAGGCGGGGAAGGGGGTAATCCATTACCTGCCGCGCCGTACCCATGATTCACCATCTCGTTTCATTCTACCTTTCGTCTCCATCTTCTACAGCCCTTTCCATTTTCCATTCGTTCCCTTCATCAGCCCTTAAGTTTATGCCTGGTAATGGCTAAATCAGGAGAGACATCCCAACTACTGAGTTTTTTATTACCAAGTTTTAATAAAGCATTTAGTTATCACATTGCTTTTGTTGGTAATGAAATAATGTTTTTACGAATTCTTTATTCACTGTGGACTTATTTTACATTATTTTCTTTCGTCCTAAGAAGAAATAGAGAAATGAAATAAGTAACCGCATCTTATAATACCTGCAATGTTTTCTGTGTGTTTTATCAGCTCATCGGAGCAAATAAAATCATAGGGAAATAAAAGCTTACCAAACATTGCTAATGATTCACCGATTCATGACTGATTTCGTATGTGACTCAGGACATTGTCACGAAACTTCGGAAATAACTCTTTGTGGACTCAAAGTGCAAGGACATACTGATTGAAAAAATGTTTTTGGTCGTGGTAACAGTGGGAAAAATGTCTTTTCCATTAGCCGTAAAACTTAAGAAAACAGATGGAAGTCAGAAGACTGATAAAATAAAATTAAAGTCGAATTGAAAGCTACGTGGCCATCTCATGTAATATTGAAGTTGTGGTGAACTTTTCTTTCCTTCGGTAGGAGATTTGTTGTATTATTTATTTTATTATTATAAAACTAACCGTCTCCCTTATTATTATTATTATTATTATTATTTATCAATCTTGTTGAGGATTTTCTACCGGTTTCTTGTGGTTAGATGAGTGACAGATTCGCCATAACCACATTTATGCTATTTTATTTTGGACAGAGAAAACAAGGTGTTATCATCAAACATCGCATTTTTAAGAATCGCCAAAGTATGCGAGTTGTGTTTAAGATCGCTGATTTTAGCATGAGTTGTACGTTTTATGGCTTGAGTTCCAGTTCTTTCCACGATTTGATCACGTTCTTAGGTACTATTCCCATTTTGACTGCATTGTTGGGATTACTCTCACAGTCAAATTTCCACATGTTCTTAACTTCGAAGCAAAAGTTAATGTACTTTGTAATTTTAGTTTTGTATAATTGTTCTAGATTATTGTTGTTCGTTATGGTGATATGTATGACGAGTACTTCTTTCTCTCTTTTTTCCTTTACTGCTCTAACAGATCTATTGTGCCCCAATCTTCTATTATTATGTCTCTATCCCAATATTTTCGTTTTAAAAAATAATGATTGATGATTCATATTGGTAGTAATTTAATTTGTATTGTTATTATTATCAGCATCATTATTCAATTTCATAATATATAGGGAAAACTTGGAGTGTTCCATTACTTTTCAAAATAGCGCTATGACCTAAGGTTAGTTTGATTATAATACAAATAAACTCTGCGAGTAAGTGTACGTACAAAAGGTTCCATAAATAATCGTAGTTTAAAACGTTAAGAATTCTGTAGAAAGTTCTCAACGGTACTCGAGGAAATTGTTCCTCCTTATCTCCGACGCGTCGACGAAGATGCTTCCCTTGCGGCAAAAGAGAGCTTGTAGAACGAGGAGATCAAATCTCACTGCATACGCTTTTGTGGTGATTATACGAAACCTAGAGTTAATCAGTTGTGATTCCAGATTATAAGTACATTTTGCGTATCGGATATTCTCCACTCATGTTTTTTGTGCATTTACGAAATATAAGAATCACGGGAAGAAATATGAAATTATTTTAGAAAATTGTTTCTCATAAATAAAATTCTGTAAAATATGGTTTTTAATGTTAAAAGGTTTATATCCTAAGATTTCGTATTTTTGATAGTGGAGAGCAAAAGAAACAACAAATATTGGTAATAATGAACAAATTATAATGTTATGGTATGAGTCTGCAGTACATTTACTTAAATCTACAGTTATAAATTTCATTTGATTAACATGAAAGTATTTTTATCACATTTCAATTTTATGTAGTTTTTTGCACAACATGAAATTTCAGAAAACTGGTTTTCAAAATTACGTTGTCTGTTGACCGTGAATGTTTGTGAAAATAATTAAATGCAAGAAGACAATTCATTTATGATCACTATGGTCGATAACTCTCATACGTGAAAAAAATTGGATGTTTGCCTTGTGGCATTGGACCTATGTGTCTTGTGAAGGGACCTTCATCAGTGATAGTTTTTAAATCGGACAATGTTATGTTCAAAATCAGCAATAGCAATAATATAGGAATATACGATTTCGGGTATGGACATTCAAAGTTACATATGCTTTAACTAATTAATTTGTATTAGACTTGCATAACAATAAAGAGTACCCCGGATAAGGCACCTAAAAGTGCCCTCGAACCGAATGTCTTCGTTCCTTTTATATAAGTACCCATAAATATTACCATTCATTATGTTTTAACCCCCCACGCGTTATATAATTCTTCCCTACCCATAAAAAATGTTTTTCTGAGGTATTTATTTATTTTTCTGAAATTTGAACCAAAATTAGCATTTATGTTGTAAAAATCCTTTAACATATAATTAAGAAATATTTTCAAGTTGATCATATAATTTATAGCCGAGAAAATTTCTATAAATGTACAGAAAATTCAAAAAATAATGCAACAAAATCAATCATCCATAACGGAGTTTTTGAGGTGCAGGACCAATTTTAAAAGTATGAATTATTTTACTGTTTTTTTCTAAATGTTCCTAAAATTTCAAGACTCTAACAGTGGTGGGCCACCTTCAAAATTTTGGAATTAATTATGTATTAGTTTCTCTTAATATTAAATTCAATTTACATTCACATTTCTTCTATTTCAGATGATTTAATTAAATTTCGTGTAGTGTTAAAGTACAAAGTCAATACATCTTTAATAGTTCGCGAAATTCCATGTGGAAGTATCCAAACTTGTTCGTGTGGTTGACCAACATTGTGGTATTGTTCAGTTGTTCATGATTGAATGTTCCGTGCTGTGAGTAGACAAGTAATGAAACTTTCATATGGCGTGTGATGGGAGCAGTGTGAGGGAAACGGCGAACATTGGAGTGTCTCTTGCCTGCGGAAATGAACGCGAAATGAACACCCAGCGTCCGCCTTCACCAATGTCATCCCAGTCGGAGTGCTACCATCTCCATTCTACCAACAGAACCAGGAACACTGAGGCCTGCCACGAACGAGCGGTGGGGTTCAATGTCAAAGAGATGGACCAAATTAGAAATTTATTGTTTTGTCGTAAAGGGGTCTGATATACTTGACACTGGTTCTTCATTTCCGCTCGAAAATTTAATAACGAAAAGAACTAATTTCTTACGTAAATAATAGTATCAGGGGAGCGAGCTACACTCGGAGTTATTCATTAAAATAATTTTGAGTAAAGTTTTAATAAATGAATTCATAGACATTTTTCATAACTAATTTGATGAGACAATTTAATTTGTTAATTTTATGAAATGTGTGTTAAAACATTAAAAACAAAAATTGTTTTATATTTGTTTCTATTTAACTTTTAGTATTTATTCTACTAGTGGACAGAGGAACGCCCGAATTTAGTCAATGTAAGAATCTCTTGAAGTTAATTTTTAATAAAAGAATTCTTATTTTACCGGTTTACCGATGAATTGTTATTTCTTATAATACCGTTGACTACCCTGGTGTCACTGAGCGGCGCACGCGCTACTGGGGAATATGTCATTTGTTATTTCATAGTCATAGGTAGCGAGTGTTGTGCATTGCTCCAGCGTAAAACATTCTACAGAACC
>NNCF01126672.1:348991-373832 GCA_002313205.1 Laupala kohalensis
TATATATATATATATATATATACATACATACATACACAGTCAAGAGAAGCAAATTTGTTCACATTCATCAACATGAGTACGATGCAGTGAACCTGTCAACAGTTATAAAGAATCAGTGAGGCTATCAGTATTAGTTCCGCGAACCTATTACGAAATATTACGAACCATTACATAATTTTTATCCGTGTTACTTATTAATAAAAATTGAATTGTCACTGAAATATGAATAACTTTCCTTTGCTCATCTCTCTTGAGTTACCCTATCAAATAATAATAGGGAATCTGGGGCCATGCTTCAGTATAATTGCTAGCCGCCTCACCCTTCTTTTGTTAATTTCTAGTCCTCTTAATTTCTTGCGAGTAAATTTCAGTCGTCAAGGATTAATTCATCAAGGTCGTTTTAAAAATATATTTCAATGGAATATACCAACGTTTTAGAGTTAATTCGCTTATGAAGGTTACTAGTAATTTTCTTATTCATTATATATTCTAAAGTGGAAAAGAACGCATTAGTTTTTCACTAAATCGATTAAACTTTTATAGCAGTTGTAGTGTATTCGATTTATACATCTATATTCAAATAATTATATTGCGTGGCTAGATCGTAGAGTTTCTGGAGTGTCATGAGCGTTTGGTAATCCATTCATGTCTGATACTTCGGAACGCCTGAGACACATCATCAAGCAGGTGATAATGGCGTTCACTTGTACGCTTATTTGTCCGGGACAACCCGCGTCTAGGTGGACATAACTACCAACGTTTCGGCCATCATGCTGTGGCCTTCTCCGGGGCAATGTAAGAGTCGAACAGATCAAAGTCACTGCCGAACTCTGCCATCGTACTCTGAAGCGACTTATTAGATCTGTACGTCTCTGACATTACCTTGAAGAATGCCACAATAAGATGGCCGATAGTTAGTTATGTCTACAGAGACGCGGTTTGTCTCAGTAAAATAAGTTTATACTGAATCCGGCTGCGGAAGTCTACGTTTGCATGGTGTTCACTTGTTGATGGCGAAAGAATGTAGCATTCAACACCTCTGCGATTGGAACAGAGATCCCGGGTTTACTCCGGACTCATCGCCATCTTTATCTTGTGAAGTTATCACATATCTTCTACACGTGTGGTTACACGGAAGAAGTATGAGATATTTTATGTACTTCCTTCTTCATTAGTAAATCAGAGAAGATGGGGAACCTGTTTGACGGAATCTTTTAGAAGTACGAAGGCCCGTCCTAAACACATATCCAACTATCTATCAATCCTCCCTCAAATACAGAATTTATGGGGGATCTGCTTTGAAGACAACGTCCCTCTCGTACCCTCCAGTTTCTCCCAAACGTCCAAAGGAACAACTCAAATTCACTGGAGGGAAGAAGACTACGCTAATGAAATGTCGGCGAGATTAAATTCCGTCAGATGTGCCCTGCAGCGCTGGCCGTGACGTGGCAGTGGGGCAGTTGGGCTCCTTGCAACAAACCCACGGACGCCTCCGTGTTGGGGTGATTCCCCACCGGAACAGCGCGAGTAGAAGTGGTGGTTTAGCTGTGCGAGAGTCTACGGTATTCGTGGACCACAAAATGAAACGAGTAATTTTGCTTGTGAATCTGAGGAATGTGATCTCGAAATATGAGACGATGTAGAAAAGAATTTCTCATTAAATGGTAATCTTAGTTCTTTCGAGAGAATATAATACGAGTTGTTTTTTCGTGAGTTTTTTTCTCTGATGAAAGACTGGAAGGAAATGTCGACTGAGGTTAATTTCTTTGGGTTCGTGAACGAGAGTAGAGAAGGTGTGAAAAAACCCTTTTCACTACGTTTCATTTTTAATCACTTTCAAATGAATTAACTCCATCGACAATATTATGTCTTGGAGATGACAAATCCAGAAGACTGCCGGATAGAAGACATCACTGATGAATAAGCTTTGACGAGATTCAGTTCAACTCAAATCGTGGATTGAAGCGGTAGACGTAGAAGTGTTTGAAATATTTCCAGAGGATACGTTTTTGAGCTACATTATCATAGGAAAGAACACGTCGAGGTAATTGGAGTAGAGACGACGAGGGTATACTTTTTATTGTACACAATAATCATAACATTAAAACAAAAATCAAATCAATTTTGTCGTTATATTATTTTTATGTTTACCAAATAAATTGTAATATTTTGCTATGTATTGAAGAAGTATTATTTCGCAAATTTTGTAGGTGAATAAAAAGTGATGTTGTTAGGTGGCTATCGCATTATGTTAATTTTCACTCCCTTTTCGTACCTGCTCGCCCCCTTTTTTTAGTTTTCTCTGAAATAAAATCACTATAAGCTAGTTACTGAATAAACCAACAAATTTGCATTTTGTGAATGGTATGGTACGTATTAACAATTTTTGAAAGACCCAAACTCTGTCATTACGATAATGACCGAGCATACTTGAGATGCTCCCAAAAGACTTGCATGGTGAAAAGGGTCATTCAAATGGAAGAGAACGACATGCATTTATATAACTCTACAACGGAGTTTCTGATATCTTTTAAGCGTGATATACTCTATGTGATCACTATTGTCTTATTATACATTTGAATTTATTTTAAAAAGCTGCTAAGATACCACGACCTCTCATGAAGTTACTATACTTCAGTGAAGAGACTTCGTAAAGCTGAACTACTATCGTCGTATAAATAAGACACAAGAAATTACAAAAAGTGACTCAGAAAATCCTAAATTTTGCTGCATCTAATCTTAGTTGACTGATTAGAATTAAATTTGTTATCATGTCTGCCTTTTTTTATTATAGGTAAAAGTGATTTTTTTTTTTGCATTTCGCGTCGCAAATAGTAATTTATATTAAAAGGTTATCTATTTTATTCGAACCAAATTTTAATTATTTATAGAGGTATATCTTGGAATAAAAACGTATTTATTGATCCCCTGAAAAGTTGTATAATATTATTTCAAAAAGCACAAAATATCTTGACACCGCCCATAAAAATTTTGCAAGTTGTAATTTATTTATTTAAAATTTTAAGTATGGTTTTCACAATTGGGGTTAAAATTAGTCTTGCTAGAAAGTTTTTAGTCCAAGAAAAGAGGATTCTTTTGTATAAATAAGAGTAGATAATTTTATACGCTTTTATATTAAATTTTGGAATATATTCGTTTGATATTTCATTTTGCAACGGATATAAATTCATAAAAATACTCTTTATATACTCTAAATAATGACAAAAATTTAGTCAGATAATATTTCTAACTTCCAATCGTTCCACACAGAATACAATAATCTTTATTTTGGGGTTACAAGTTTTTCATGTGGGTCTTCTGAGTCATTTTTTGAATCCAAGATCAAAATGTTGTATTTGTACATTTTTACGACGATATAGTAGATCACATTTCATATGCAATGCATTTTCATAATTCGTAAATCTTCATAATTCATTTTTGAAATAAAATATATTCATATGTCTGACCATATGCTTAGGCTGCGGTGTATCTCATATCTTTCTTTAGTTGTATTAAATGTCCTCATATATATCTGTCTCTTATACACATCTAGATGTGTATAAGAGACAGGNCCTGCAATCTTCTCGCTATTCGTGCGTGGTTATCGATTATCGATCCTGCGTGGCGTGAATTGTGTGGATGCCATTGAGCCGTGTATTTGTGAAGGAAGCAGAATACGATTGGATTGAGAAGTGATATTTCAGAATGAGAAAATAAAAGTATGAGGATTGTTTGATTATGAGCGATATATTTTTGGAGTGGGTTGTCTTTTCGGAATTCTGGGTTTAGTGTTGGAGAGAGTGAGGAAGACAAAGTTTATGGCAAGAACTGCTGGGTCAAAACTGTGATCAACTTTCTGGATATGGAGGGGGAGAGATGTCTCGATTGTTTGTCAAACTACAAATATTTTTCTAGTTGTGTGTATTACTCGCATAACATTTTAATTAGTGACTGTAAATTCTAAAAACTAAATAGGCTACAAACATCATTCAATACCTTATTAATGGAAAAGCTGGGTTCAGGTCATTAGGCCTGCCTTCCACCTAACAATTGTAGGAGTTCAGAAGGAGAGATGATAGGTTGCCGGAGAATATTTCTTACGGATTTCATTCAGGATTACATGAGGAGAACTCGAACTGAAAACCTTACTCTCCATCCAAGTACCCGCACACTCCACAGAAGTGGGACGACACTAATTACTTCTATGCTTCCTCTTTCTGTGCAAAACCTGTAGCAAATACTTGTATAATTTGTACCCATGTGGTGCCAAGCATATGTAGTGTGGTTGCGGGCGAGCAATCCACGCTGGTTCATCCTCATCACTCAATTTATGGTAATTATTGTTATAATAGGCTTTGCTCTGTTTCCATGAACGGTCAGTGCTCGCCCTTAATATCACAACCTTGTCCTTTAATATTTTAGGATGAGGATTGTTCAGGTCAAAGGAGGAAATCAATCCTCCATCTCTTCTCCATCTATCTCCCCAAAGATTTCTACTTTTATTTAAAATTCATAATAGTTTTTAATTGCAATTATTTATTGAATGTCGCGGTTATACTTTTTGAAACAGAAATATAAAACGGATGATAAAGAAAACGGAGCGAGAAAGTTAATGCGACAAGGGTCCGAAGTTGAAATGAAACGTGCTTAAAGACAGTCTAAAATATGAAAAGCGAATGGTGAATGTTCACTATCAAAGACTTGTGACAATAAAAGTTGCAAAGAAAACAAGGTTTGGTAGTAAGTAAAAATGGAGTAAAGAAGTAAGTTGTGGGAATAAGATGGACACTTATATGTTATTTGTAACTATGGGATCATATCTAAGTGTCAATCACAATATTTCGTAAAAAATGTCAACTTTCAAACGGTCCATGTTTCTTCGCGAAGGGAACATTTAGGGATCAGTTTAATTCATAGAATATTCTTTTTTCTTCAGATTTGGCTTTCCGTGACTTTTATCTATTCTGAAAATAAAAATTTTCTTAAAAGTTTCTTTCTTTCTTCTTTGCGCACTTACAGAAAATACTGTAAACACAGGGTGATGACTCTGAAACGTCGCTCATGTACATATTTTAGGGTAGAAATGGGTATTTATGAACAAGTTTTTTACATGAAAATTTTTTCAAGCAACCATGGTAGTCTTAGTATGACTATGCACATAATCCAAATGATATTCACGAGGATGAATAGATATTGGAAGGTTAGCAATCCTTCTGTCAATGAATTGCATTTGAAATGTGTCGAGGTTGGTGTCGATTTATGGGAAGGATGCAGTGAAGATAAACCGTGTGAGAGAATGCAGTGAGGCTGTTAGTAAGTCAGAGAGGATTAGGATGAGAACTCACGGACGCACTGAGACATCGAGGAGAAGACCGTGGGTGAGTGCCACACACCAAATCGCCTCGGTGGGCGCTCGTCTGGAACGTCCATTCCCCCGCAGGATTTATCGTCTTCTATATATCGCGTGATCAAAAACACTAAGCCGTATAACTTTTTCATCCGTATTTTTTTTCGGCAATGGTTTTTGCTTCGAAGTGTCCTTTCTTCTAAGGTTTTGTTGAACGGTGCATCAGGGAATTTAGATGGTAGTATAAATCACTACCCTTGCGGATAACTAACCACAATACGAAAACGTTTATAGAATACAAAAGTAACTTAAAATGATACTCAATCTAATAATAATCAAATCAAGACAACTTGTTTTTTAAACATTTTCGATGTCGAAATATTACAATACGGTATGCAAAAAAAATATTTTAATTATTTAATTTAAGCCTTTTGGCGAGATTCAAGTTATGAGGCCTACTCTTCTGCCTGCTTAGACTCGGGGAAGGGAATTGGAAAGGAGAGATGTTGGGTAGCCGGGAAACTTATGGTACCT
Source organism: Laupala kohalensis (assembly GCA_002313205.1). Lineage (NCBI taxonomy): Eukaryota > Metazoa > Arthropoda > Insecta > Orthoptera > Trigonidiidae > Laupala > Laupala kohalensis. Next base: position 354,873 of record NNCF01126672.1, read on the forward strand.
AACCGACATTTGTCTGGAGTAGGTGAGGAAAACCCCAATAGAAAACCTCACCTAATTCAGCCGAGCAGGGATTGAACCCCCGCTCTACCACTCAGCGGGATCGTGGAAGCGAAGACACTACCACTAGACCACCGCTGTCGGTGGTTCAGCTGACATATCAAATACATTGTAGGATTAATCATTTTTGCATCCATTATGAAACAGCGTATCAAACGATGGCAGTCTCTCTATTGCTATGTGGCAGTTTTCTTTTCCATTGCAAATGCAGTGGTATAGGACGGTATCACACAGGCAAACAAGAAGTAATAAAACAACGTTTCACTCTCAACCAACAAAAATTATGTATACCACATTTTATGAGCAAAGTTAATTTTATTGAGCATTAATAACGACGTAAATTGCCTCCTCTTTTGGAAATGCTTTGAAGTTAAGTATCTGAGATCGTCTCATTTCGTAATGAGCAAAATGCGTTGCATCTGAATCGGAAACGAGAGACTCCATGAGAGGCAAGGTTCACGAAAGACGTTTGTGAGAGGCAAAGGAGGAAAAGCTGGCGAGAATCGTCAAATCAGGATCTTACGTAATAATTATGCTTTTGCAACTGCATTTTCAAGAAACTAAATCATCAGGAACCTTCTTATGTGGAAAAATTCAATGCATATCTTACTTATACATAACCCAAAGAATATTTTCTTAAGAAAACTTCTGCCGTGAACGAAGTACATAAAAGAGCATGAAACGTGGCGTTTCATTATTGTTTTTCAACTTTCGTCTTAGTTAAGAGTCTTGAAATCATTTGCCCATAGATAGTGGAATTATTATACTAATTAACACACATTATTTCACAACTATTATAAACTACTTACTTTTTTAAACAAAAATAAATCTAGTAAACAGTTTAAAAAGTTTCATGTAGTTAAACCTATCAAATTCTGGATATTTATTTCGGGTATGTTGAAGCCTCCCGCTAAGAGCCCCTACCCGGAAGAAAGACCCGTGCGGACTTTCACGAATTCAGGGGCGTGAGCTAAAATATCGTAGAAAGAAATTATTTCGAGATTACATCCTAGCGAGCACATTGAAGCCAGTTCCAAGTAATTTTTCTTGTATAGAATTTTGGAACATGTCATTCTTGAACTTGTCATGCATGGCTACTTATTACATACACTAATTAAATCTAGAAACATAATAAATTTTATAGAGCCACTAGAGTTAACTGGTTTGAGCATCTACAAAGGATGGACAATGATAGAGCAGTGAGGAAAATCTTCAACTGGTTCCCCTTATCCATCAAAAAGAGAGGAAGACCAAAAACAGGTGGAGAGATCATGTGCTGAAAGATATTAGGAACATGAAAATCAAGAATTGGACCAGTAAAATAATGAACAGAAAGGATTGGAAGGTTGTGATAGGCAGGCCAAAACGTTCAATAAAGGAATGTTGTAGCACCTTAGAAGAAGAAGTAGCATAGCAACTTATAGTAGAACAAATAATACCGCAAAAATGGAGAATCATATACATGTATCAGAATATATTATCAGAAGTATAGTTGTAGACGAAAACAATATAAAACCATATCGCACTCACGCCTCATAACAGGGAAACACTGTCATTACGTCAGTGATGCATTTCCCACCACGTGACACACGCATTTCAGCATCTGCGGAACCCAGAGTTATTAAGAGAAGCATCGCCAACCTCCTGGAAGGGACCGCACTCAACTTTCGCCTGCACTCAAGGCGATGTGTCAAGCGATGATAGCACCGCGGGGGATTTCCACAGTGTCCCTCGCACACGCGCACACCCTAGCGGTCAGCCCTCGCATCCAGACCACCCTGCCCGCGTACCTTTTGCGCAAGGGGCATCATAAATTGCTCTTAATGACGCATCTGCACTGCACAGTGGACCCTGACTGGTCTCCACCCCGTAACCGTAGTACATAGATTATCACGTAGAAATATTGGAGATATTATTTGAGGATTAGGGCATTTACGATTAGTTACGAGGGTAATTGTTTTCATGGTGAGATTTTCTAGGGTTAGTGTTCGCGAACAAGGACGTATCATTTATGTTTTCTTGGTACGGTACGTAGAGCATGAAATGATGGTAAACATAGGCTTAGCACAGTTGTCGTCAACCAGTGCGCCGTAGACCTCTTTTATCCCTAAAGAAAAAATCGGTGGTCCTCAGAAAGAAAACAGATTAATTGTAAATTTTCATCACCATATATATTTATCGGTTACATTTCTTCGAATCGTATTTTAGAAACGAAAAAAATATATTGTAAAAATAAACAGTTTGTCTGATGTACTTGATTTCGAATCGTCCAATCCACGGAGTTCAACATTATCCAGTTAGACATACCTTAACTTACGTAATTGTTGCATCTATTAAATAAATGTTTTATGAAATAATTATGTACATTAATTGACAAGAATTTTTACTTTTGTTATATGAAATAAGTAAATAAATTTTATTTTGAAAAAGCTGTTACGAACTGTGAATGAAGACGCGAAGAACAATGAAGTAATTTACTTTCCGGAGCAAGCAAGGGACCATCCCATAAATTCCGATCAAGGGCCCTAAGGCAGAGGTGGATTTAACCTTCCGATCAAGGGCTCCTAAGATAAGAATAAAAATAGTTCGGTACGTGTCATAATATCAACAAATTTGTATTTAATAAAACAAAAAAGTTATTTCAGAAGTACGCATTATCATGAAACGCGGAAAATATTGTTAAAAATCCATAAGTATTAAAAAACACTTAATTCGAGATTTATTATTTGAATTGACTCCACGACAAGAACCTAGATAGTCTGTATAAATATCTACCTCTACCAGAAGGAAAACCGGAGAAAAACCCGGGCTAGGATGAGTGTTATAACCCGGGTCTTGATGGCCATATAGGCCAGTTATAAGAAATGCAATTGCTGTGACCATTATTTAATTAATGTGTCATAAAAAATCACTTGGTGGTCCCCGGAATTAAAACGTTGAAATTAGTGGTCCGTGAGATCGAAGAAATTGGCAACCGACGGCTTAGCAGGAATGTTGTGGATAAAGAATCGAATAAAGAAATTCAGCTTCAATTCATTTATTCATTACTTCCGAGGTGAAGTTGAGAATCCCCCTCCACCACCTGTGTTAGAAACTATTGTGGTAGTATTGGCTATATATATATATATANATATATATATATATATATATATATATATATATATATATATATATATATATTCGTTAATTCATCTTACTTTACGAGAAATAATAAAACATGAACGAATCCACATTATATACTGGCATTTTTGGTTCCAAACTTGCCATGGAAAGCTGCATATTCGGTCAAAGTTTTCGATGAAATTCTGAATGCATTTAATTTCTTGTTATACTATTACTTATATTTTCTCTTTAGTTTTACATCCCATGAATTAACGCTTTGAGTGTATTCTACATAATTTTACGTTTCTTCAATTTTGTGACATTTGCTACACGATAAAACACTTGAATTTTTGTAAACTTTTATTTTAAAACCAGTTGCCATATTCTGCAATGGAAACAAATAATTAAAATTATTACCGATACTTTAAGACTTGCCATATCATGTTCTTTCGTATTTAGAGTTCTCTTACTTCAAAGTCTCAAAGATCACTGGCTTTAGTTCGACTTGACGCCTCTCAATATTTTCTTTACTTTTCACACCTTCACTAGACTTCGCTCAATCGAGAATATTCTTGTTAGGTGGTTTGTATTCGTTATATTACGTAATTTTTAAGAACATGTAAATTTTATCCACCCATCATGTCAGAAATATCTGTAATTAGTGGCAAGTGTTTTAAATGCTCATTGTAATTAAATGGTAAATTAAATTGAAGTAAAGTATAAATATGACGAACCACCAACTACAAATACTGTTGTAGCATGACCCCTTAAATTTAACTAATAAATCTCTATATCACTTTCAATCAATATAACTATTCAAATTCAAAAAAAAAATATTAAAAAATAAAACATTGAAAATTTGCAAAAAGATTGCGTTTACTAGATCAGTATGATGGAATATCTTCCACTCAATTAAGATATTTGGGAATTTATTTCAGCCAGACTCCACGTATTAGTTCTTCTCTCTTATATTATTGATTACATTGGGTCGATGTCACTAGTTACACAACGATATGGAAAATTATTGTTCACGTTTGTGCATTACTTTAGTAGTTACATTCCTAACAACTGAAATCCTACTGTTACAAACTTCTCTATTCGGCATCCGCATGCTCCTCTGCTTGATCACATCCACTGATCCAAAGCTGTGCGATCAATCGATTTGAAATGTTCGGAAAGCTCATCGCCCCTCACTCCAAATCATACTCTACATTTCGTAACGTTCCCTCCGCGATTCCCATCCGACTGCACTCCTCGTCCGGACCAATCGAATCAATGCAATATCACCACATTTGCAGTAACCAATTCAATGGACATCGCCGTCACTGTCACCATTCTCAGTCACACATCCCTGCTATCTCTTACAGCCGGATCTCTTACTATGCACGCATCATATCATCTCCTGTTGTTTTGACAGGCACCATACTTGTACCCCTTGCTATCGTAAAACCAGTCTCTAGTTATTTATATTGATTGCTTTACACAGTAGTAAAACCGATGTATTATGATATTATCGTATAATACTATGTCCACAAACTGTCCCACAATAGGTCCCGAAGTTGCCCAAGGGGTTCACGGAGGGTAGAGCTCGGAACTAGGTGGAGGAGATGTGACTAGCATCTCGCTCCTGTCCGTATGACCTGGGTAGACCTGGTACTCATTTCACAGCGGACTGAGTGGGCCTAGGAGTCAGTCTGGATATTGAAGGGTGATCGAACATCCCCACCCCACCAGGGATCGAACACCGGGCATCCAGCCCTCTACCCACTATATAGTCCTAACACACGCAGACTATGTAGTCCTAACACACTCAAGAAAAAATATCTAAAAAACTTTTATTATTATTTATGAGGTACCTGAATCGAAATAAATTGTGTAATATTCTGTAGCTTTCGCGAACGATATTGATGTTGGTTGCTGGAGAACATTACCAAACCAAAGTTGGCCTAGAGTGGTTTGGTACTTGTGACCAATCAGCAAACTGAGAACTAAAAATGTTAGTGTTTCTTGAAAAACCCACGAGTTCATAACTACTTCCTTAGATATTTGGTGAATACAGGAGAGTTTTTTTAGTGGGTATGGTCGATGTATTCGGCGAGTCCCACACACGGGTAAGAGTCACTACGGCTCTTCTCTATTGTTCAAAACTGCATTTTTCCTCACCTGCAATGACTCTAATGACCTTGACGTTGGCGAGCCCTAAAGCCCCAAGGGGAAAAAAACATAACTACTACCTCTCTCTGGGTAGTTTTCCCAGGGTCCCGAGAAATCAATCACTTTTCATAAATTCGAATCATAAATTAATAATTACTAGCACTCAAATCAGTTAAAATTGAGAAAGTATCGCGGGAAAATTTTTTCAAGTTTCTGGTTCGAAGGCCTTACAAGGATAAATTATAGTTGATCGTTAATTGTCGACATCTTTTTCAAATGTATTGTTGGTAATTCTAAAACTTAAGTAACTGAATAAATTTCTCACGAATGAATTTATTTACATTATGCACTTATTTCTTTATTCTTAGAGTAATTTGATGTCTGTTTTGTGAGCTACTACGTATGATAGATCTACAAAATTTGTATGATAAAAAATTATTGAAATATTTTTCGTATGTTTCTGTATCATACGGATATGCTTTTTGAGGGAAGGGGCACGAAATTCGAAATCCGCCCCACGCCCCCTGCATTTTCTCGTCGGTCGTGTCCCTGGACATTCCACTCTCATCAGTGACGTCAACCATTGCCCATCCCTTGTGTCACCACACGCACCGTCCTTTGGCCGTCGAGCGGGGAGACGCATTTCCGCCTTATCGCGATATTCACACACGTGCTCTAATGCGCACATTGCTGTTCGAAGGGAAATCCCTCCCTCCCCCTCCCCTCTTCAGCCTGTCCCTTTCGCCACTAAATCATTGCACGCCTGGCAATGTCTCCTCTCGCGATGCGTCCTCCCCCGCCCTCCGCATGACCTGATGCGATAACCAAACCCTACGCCATCAGCGGTAGAGCTCGGATCCATTGCACCGACGTTTTCGTGCTGGCGGTTCCGAAGTGTGTCGGTCGGTAGTTGTCGGCACGGAAACACAAAGCGGCGGAAAGTAGAGGTGTACAGTGCTTCTTATATTCGTGATCGATATAACTTCTGTAATTCACCGTCACGCATCGGCTGCTCACAACGACCCTCGGCGCTAATGCACACCCCACCTCCCCCGAGATTTGTCAAACTTTTACTATTCGTGATGATAACTTTATTACGCGGGACAATTTTGGTTATTTTACTGTTGGTTGATCCCACTATTTTTCTGGTCACAGAGTTTTCGAGATCGTAAATTGCGTGGGATTTTTCTCTTGGGTATAATTGGTATTTCGTCGCTTGGATGTGTTGAAATTGGGTTTCGTAATTTATTGTGATCGCTCTACAGTTATTGCGAGGTCGCTGTTTTAAAAGTTTCGCGTTTGTATCTAATGTTTAGATTAAAATTTCGTTCCGAACCTATATTTAAAAAAACTAACCCTAAATTTCGGCCATGAAAATGGTGACGGGTTAGTTATTCAATCCCGGCCTTCTTTTGTAAAAACAGATATACACGGTTCGATTTCCAAACCATCCTTATTTTCAGATGACCAACAATTACTGGAATAAGCTACAAAATTAGTATTTATATTCAATAATTTTGTATTTATATTTTTCTTGATTGATTGGGTTTTTTATCTGTGTATGTGTTGGGAGAATTTAATCGCAACTTCATCTATTTTCGAAAAAATCAGAAAAATATTACAAATTGTCTTTTATAAATTAAAACCTCCGTAGTAAAAACCACACAAATCCCTTAAGATTCCATCCCCGTTTGCAAAGAATGATACATATCATTTACGACCGGCAAAATATAAGAGAATATGTTACTCATTTTTCATCTACAGCCAAATAAATCGCGGGGAGATAGATCCATTTATTTCTCCGCTCGTACGTACGTACGCAAACCAGCACAAGTGCAGGGTATCCTGAGAACGAATGCCTGTGAGCGGATGTTAATGATTAATGCGGTTGTTTCAATTAAAACGAATACACTCACGTGATATTCGATGCCACAGACGCATCCACTGCGGATTCCGAAGAGCTGCAGAGACGCGAGGGATGGGGCCGGGGAAATAGGGATTGAGGGGGGGGGGAGAGTCATGCATAATTAACGCCACCTGTCTCGCTCTGCAGAATAGATGGCAGTGCTGTGCGCAGTGAGAGGGTCGCGGTTCGATGTCCGGAGGGACCGGAGAGAACGGCGACGTTCTCGAGTCGCGAACACGCGACGTTTCATTAATTGCGTTCCGTTTAATAAGTTCCTTTTCTACTTTCCGCTCTTCAAGCAAGGATGTAGCCCCATGTGAAAGAACGGTGGGGTCCAGAGGGTTTGAACTCCCCCCCCCCCCGCCATCTCTTAAAAAGTTAAACAGAAAAATAAAACAACCACGAATTAAGTTAAAAAATATTATTGATGTAATGTGTGAATCAGTGATCCAATTGGCAATGAGTTCATAATGCAATTAATATATTGCATGAACAAATATAAGTCATTGTAAAAAAAAAATATTCCATTTACACCTCGGATGACCCCCCTCTCTTTTCAGCAAAATCTTGACTTAGATCCTGGTATAAGGATTTCCTTGTGACGACCAATATTTTCTTCATGTTACGTATAAGGGTGAAATTATAATCACCTAAAATTACCCATAAAATCGATTTGGACTAATGATGGATGTTTTGAATTTTGTGGATCCGAATGCAATTTAAATATCTTAGTTTTGATGACCAGACACGGGAGCCTATAATCTAAATAACTTTATTTAGTCACTTTTACTCAGTCACAAACTATGTTTTTGTAATTAAAAAATTAGTATTACTTTGAAATTTTATTTGTTGCATAGGATAATTTCCATTTACGCTGCATCATTTCTTTTATTTAATTTAAGAAAAGAAAATTGAATGTAAACAATGCCTTTGATTTTTAATTGTATATGCCAGAAGAAGGTACATTAGAGCTTTAATATTTTTAATTGTAGTACTACATAATGATGTTATTAGGAGGAAAGTACACGAACTCTTTGGTTTAATAAAAAATATGCTTTCTCCTGAGCTTTTAATATGTATCAATAATTCCTGAACCTCTTATATTGTTCCCTAAATTACAGGAAAATATTTGAATAGTTCTGAACATTGGCTTCACGAAATGAATATCTTTATTTGAGAAATTACCAACTGTTATATACTCAAATTCTTGTTAATTAGTTACAAATGACATAAGTATGAATAATTGGAATTCAAAGACTTTATTATAATAATTAACATGGTTTTAATTCATGGATTACATTTAATGTAATATAAAATGTTTTTTCCAATCATAAATAGTTCATTCCATGACAGGACTGATGTGAAAAATTTCTTTTAAATATCCTGGCCCATAATTAATTGTTCAAGAAAGTGAAATGTGTATTGTGATTACCAATAAAAATAAGCAATTATTATGACAGCAATTAAATGAGAAACTATCTTCTTTGACTCTTCTCCAATCACTTAATTTCCACATGTTCGTCGCTCGTTCCACGAATAGCGTGTGGCGTGTAAACACTTAGCAGTGGACTCTTTTGCGGTTGCGGGGTCTGTGTTTGCTGCACAGAAACGTCCTTTGCATGTTTCATTGAGCGGCAAAGGTAGCAGGTGTCCACCGGGGAAGAAACACGATTGCTCACGAAATAGTCTTCTGTTACATTCCCTGCAGGTCGATGTCCCTTGCGGTACCTTTGAGCCCACTCATTTCATAACTATTTCCCGGAAGAAAGAGAGTACTTTCGGAATATCAGGAAGCATACGCACTACAAGAAATATATCTAACCGGAAGTAATTATAATCTTATTCAAACAAAGAGCCAATGGATGCCTTGCGATATCACCTGAAGTAAATGGACTCTTTCTCATGATTTTCTTGCTTGTATGGTTATTAAAGATTAATCACTTGCATCAATAAATACCACTTGTATACAGAATAAGGAAATATAAACAAACACCACAAATATCTCTTAAAGGAATTAAGATATTGAAATGCAGTTTTCACTGAATCGTGACAGTTGGATAACTATTTGAATTTGTAGATTTTCTAGCTGCAGACATGACGACACTTCCATTCATTTTTTAATTTTTCTGTGTAGTTTCACAGCAACTTCAAATCCTATAAGAAGACAAATTCAGATTCGGGTTACTCTACAGAAATGGGTAAATATGCGAAACACAAAATAGTGACATCCATTAACAAGTACTTCACATTTCCCACAGTTTCAACCAATTTACATAAAATAACTGGGGCTATTTAGTAAAGAAGCAAGTTACATTGGTTTCAGCAGGATCCCACAGGGTTGCCACCACATCAACCTGTCCCGTAAGGTCATCTTTGCTATGAAAGTTGTGAAATTAACAAAATGACTAAGAAGTGGGACATGAAATGACGAAAAGAGTAAGGAAACAGTCGTAAATAAATTATTATCTGTGTCATGCACATTGAATCTGATGATGTTAAATGATCTAATTCATTTGTATCCATATGCTGTACTAGCAAAAAATTAAAATATTGAGGAAATGTAAACCTCAAGGATAGGGTATTACGGACCTTTATTTCCTCATTTCCGTTGAATAATCCATATAACATTTATTGAACCTGAATGAATATCAAGAGAGACACATTATCGCGAATAATTGAATACTTTGTTTATGGACTAGAAAAACTGAACTTTTCTTCAGACAGCGTCAGAGAGCCTCTCCCAAGCACGAAGCATAGTCGTTCTTGTAACCATACTTTATAGTAGGAAATGTTTAATTATTCACTTTACTGTATTTCTGTTCTTATTAGTTCATATTTAATAGATGTAGAATTTTTGTATTTCGTCTTTTTGCAAATTTTGAAGTTGCAGTTAAAATATATAGACCATCATCATCATCATCATTTATAGCATTAACGGGCCTTTTAGACCTACAGTAGAAGACAAAAGAAAATAACATTACACGAGAAAAGGATATCAATACAAAAATTATAAAAGAATACAAAATAAATAGATACATACAAAAATATAAAATATATAGATACAATAAAAATTTGATTAGTGTGACAAAATTTAAAAATCCACAAATCATTTAAATAAGTCTAATAAGTCCCATGTATTGTCATATCTTCGTGAGAACTGCACACCGATTCGTTTAGGAAATATTTGAGGTGTTCGCTCGTACTGATCCACCCGGTATATAGCATGAGATCATCTTCAACACAGTCGAATAATTCTTCCTTCCGTCATTATAACGTTGTTTGTTTAATTAATGAGTAATTAGGTTAAATGGGGAGTTGTAATAGGGTTAGGTTGCAATTAGGTTGAATAATTACGCATTTGAGTGCATTTAAATACAAGAGCACTGGAGTTAGCTTAGTGAAGAGAGATACAAAATAAAACTATTTGTATACTTTGGTTACAGATAAAACTGATAATATTCCGAGAATAGTTTGACCTATTTTTAATAGGATTTTTGGTTATTTAGGAAATAATTGTTATATTAGAGCAGGGGTCGGCAACCTATGACCCGAGGGTCACCGAGTGACCCATTTGATAATTTCAAGTGACCCACTTTAGTTCCGAAAATAAAGTATAATATATACAAATAAATTATAAAACATAAACATGAAACAAACATTTTGAGAATTAAAAAAATTGAAAATAGATACTAAGAACAACATTTTAGTTCGATTACCATGAATCTTATACACATAAGTGTTTATGTATATAAGATCCATATCGAAAATATCTCTGACCCAAACGTCTTTTCAATACTCACATTTTGGTTGATTTTGACCTGCGGCCAAAAAAGGTTGCCGAGCCCTGTATTAGAGTATAGTTTTACAATTATAAATTTCTTATAATGTTTTTGATGATAACAGTCAAAACGTCTTGAAGGATAAGCCCTGCTTCTATTTCTTAATTTTGATGTAAATTCGTTGGACTATTTCTGAAATAAGAAGCATAATCTTTATTCATAGGTTTGAACAAGAGGCATCTTTTCACAAAGATCGATATCACACTTAATTCATAACATCAAGGCTCTTCATATTGGATATACAATGGAGGATAATACTCAGGTCTGTCTTTGTGTGAGGACAAAATGCAAAATAATAATTTGTTAAAAATCGAGGTCAGTTTTCCGTTACGTTCACGTACAAAGTTATATCGAAATAAGGGTTCATAAAAACCTTTCTGGAGGCCAAATTGTTTCTGACAATACTTTCAACTCCATACGTGAGTTAAGTTCTACTGCTCGCCAGAGGTAATGAAGACACGAAGATTTCTTGTATGAAAGTTTTATTCCACACATATATACAGGTTGAGAGATGAATCTCTCTTGGAGTCAAGACTTGTTGTGAAGTCCAATACAATTTCTAGGAGTATTTATACAAAAAGGTTTCTTACTTTCTAGCACTTATAATAGTACAATTTCAAATAATATGTTTTTCTACATGAAACAGGATAAGATATGAGAAATACTTTAAATAACATGTTTTTCAATATGAAGCTTCTAGAATAGGACAAAATGTAAGAATAGCTTTGAAGCGGAATGTGTCCTGTTTGCTCTGACAACAGGGAAAGTATTTTTAGAATGCGAATGTCTTGGCGGACGCTAGTGGAGCGTGATGTCATTAGGCAGCACACATAACTCGTGCTTGTTTTGATGAAGTAGAACTCATGATTGTGCTAACTTGTCGTTTCTCTTTGCATGTGCCAATAAGCTACAATGCACTAAATTTCGTTTGAATGTTTGAACCGAGAATTTATTCAAATATTTGACTGTCACACTAGAAAATTGGACTAATATTTTTTCGTCAACAATACTTTTTTCACTACATAATTTATTTCTCTTCGGTTGTTCGAATGTTATGTAAGTTCTTGGACTTGCTTACCTATGTCGGGTATTTTTCGTTCAAAACGAATAAAAAAATTATATAAGTGTTAAAGAAGAATATTCTCTCCATCACCACTTACATAACCTCTGAATATTTTCTTTCAAAAAAAGTTAAAAATAATATTCGAATTAAACTTCTCTCATCTTATCTGACGTAATTCTATGACCTATACGCTAAGCAGAGTCTAATGGTCCACTTAGCGTTATGGGCGAGTGTTCAAAAAGCGGCCGCCTTCCGACCTTCTCCTGCAGAGCAATTAATGCGGATCGCCCTCCTCCCACTCCAACCCTCCCCGTCCCTTGCAGGCATAGAAGTGGCGTGGTGCACGGCACGCCGCCTGGCGAGAGAACCTGCAAACTTCATTGCGGTCTGAATCACTTAATTGAATTTCGCCAAGTGGAGAGCGTTTCTGCAGCCTATCACGAGCACTTCTCTTCGGGTACCACACTGCACACTCGACCTCCCTCTCCCAACCCCTCTGTACCACCACCCTCTTCCCTTTGCACCGAACGAAGGTCTGCATGGAAGACCTTCCCCGCTTTTATCGCTCACTGCTGAGTTTGCGTGCGAAAATATACTCCATATAAAATATACATCAGATTGCAATGTTAACAGAGGTTGATCTGGATGTACTCCAGATTTTCTTTTTCGTTGGTGGGAAATACATCTGTGGTGGGTGACAATTATGCAAAATTTATGGAATATTTCTGGACTCCTTTTTCCTTCTTCGATGCACTCGCATGTGATGCTAATGTAACAGATGTTTGGTTGAGGTGTGAAATGTTTTATGTGACCATATGAATTGAATCACTTTATTCAGATTTCTTTAGAATTTTTCTATACCTTTAGTTGAAGATGGAAGAATGATATTTTCTCATGAACATGAAGACTACAATTTATAGTACACTAAGATACTCATAAAACTATAAGATAACAATTTATTTGAAATGACCTTTCATGCGAAGCAAATAAGTTAAAATAAAGTTCATTAAATATAACGTTATTGCTAAAATGTTGTCTCCCATACAAAATATTAAATTTTTTCATTCTTCAAAATTTATTCTCACTTCTCACAAAATTATTTGCAATTTCTTTTCTTTCTTTTTTTTTCATTATATAATCAGAGTAAATGCTTTAGATTATACGCCAGCTCTTATTATTTTCTTACAAGTCATTGGATAACAGAAAAGAGGTGAAACTTAATTTTTTAAATCAGTGTTTACCTTAAACTGGTATGAACCACCTTGCAAATTCGGGATAAGATTTCGTGTCTAAATATTTCGTATCTTGAACGCCACGTGTTGCTAAACACCTCCTTACGAAGAAATTGAGCCATTTACTTTTATTGTCTCCCAAATGGTTTTGTTGCTGCTTTAATTGCTATCACCGGTTTATATTCATTATATGAACAAACGGCGTTACTTCTGTGTGTATTGTAAATGCTATTTTCGATTCTAATTAACTAAAATTATTTGGTGGGAGAGGTACTATATTTGAGTAAATTGGTAGTACATTTACACATATATTGGTATCACAATTCATTAATTTGTTTATTTTGTTTCAGGTACGTGATCCTTATTAATCCTGTTTTTCTAATTCCGATGTTCTGAAAATTTCTATGGGTGAGTGAATACTAACATGTATATATTACATCATATCGGTGTATTAATGAGTTTTAGTATTTATTGTTTTGAAGAGATGAAATTTTATGTACCATTACATTGCTCATCATAAATTAAAATCTGTAATTCTATTATCTTGAAATAATATAATGATCATAGTTTGTTTCATTTGAGTGACCCGGGTTAAATTTTATTCCTAGTTTGGTTAAATCGTGGCATCGAAATATTTTGAAATCTCTAATTACGAATAAAAATAAAAGGGAAAAGTCGGGTTCAATCAGAGAAATGGAAATTTTTGAAGTTAATGAAATAATCTGAATTCAAATTTCGTAAGTCTGTAACCTTTACTCCTCGCTTTAAATGTTTTTTTGATCCTGTTACCAAAATTGAAGATAAAATTTCTAAGATAATGTAATTGAAGATAAAACGATTTGATATGTAAATAATGAAAATCTTCATCAACATTCATGAAATATTTTATTGAAACTTTAGGTTTCTTTAGAGTTTTCAAAATCAATTTTAGAAATAAAAATGAAAAAAAATTAGATGAAAATAATTGTTGCATATAAGTTTGAAAGAAGATGGTTTAAACTTTGATTACAATTCCATCCATTGATAAATAGGCTCCTGGAAAGCAGCTGATAATTTTTTTCTTTATTTACTAGCAACATACTTTCTATTAGCTTCATTGAAAAATTACGACCTATTATTACTTTGAAGTTTTCTTACAGGATTATTCATAGTAATTGAAAATGATACACAGATTAATCCAAATGTAAATCGTAATGAGATGGTTGAGTAATTTTTACATCCCCTTCAAAAATGCAGCCATTTCTTGTTCTTCAACACGGTTACAATGACAAACAAACTCTTTTTACAAGTATTAAATCTTTAGTTATTAGTTGCATTAATCTGTTGTAACTGCAATGTGCTGTAACTGTAATATAAAATTTCGAATTCTATTTAGCGTATTGGTATCTGTTCCACGTATGTGGGTGGCGAGGTAATAACATTCAGCAAATCTTTCTGAAATTATTTACTACGTGCGGACATATCTTAATCTGAAGGGGGAGGACGGGTGGTGAAGTGGTGAAAGCTCATCCTGTCTGTATATGCGATCCCGGGTTCGATTTCTGGCACGTTACCATTTTTTCCTCTTCGTCATATGCATCTAAAAGTAACACATTACAGTGAGGGGTCAAATGAGACAAGATAGTGTTATCCTCGATTTCCTCTTTCATATTTTTAGTTACAAGCGAGCATTGTACATCTTCCCCCATGCCTTCCATCAACAGTCACATATTGACTGCGTATTTCCTCAGGAGCGCCACATACGATATTGAGCCATCCTGAGCCCCAACACGTGTTATTGCCTATTTCGTGTTTTCAGAGCGATATCGCTATTATGTGCGTCGGCGAGGGGCGTGCTCCGCACGTGTTATTTAATGTGTGAATTTTGTAACGCCGGGAACACGTCGTGCAGGGAGTGTTGGGTGCTGGGAAAGAGGGTGTAGGCAGGGAGTGAGGGGGGAGGAATAATGTACAAAGAGAGAGCACAGTTCAGGGAAATTTGCTGTTTAGCATTTGACATTTTTATACTTTCAATCTTCTAGAAATTTCATATTTCTAACACTTACACGTTCCGGTCTTCTTCAATTCGTCAAAACACCATTGCTTCATTGATGTTCCACAGCTCAATGTAAAGTGTACCTCATTCAAGTTTCCTGTAAGAAAGGTTATAAATGAACATTTGTTTAATCACCGTTGGCTTTTATGCGCTCCATTTAGATTGCTTTGTACATTCCTGTAATAATAGAACTAGCATTAAAATTCAAAATCTTCAAATTAATCTAGTAAATACAGAACTGAATTGTTTCTGTTGAACTACATATTCACTTTCGAAACTAAAAAACTAACTTTCAGAAGGTGAGGTTGGAGAATTGGAAGTACATGTGGTGTTTCGCCCAAAGCTATAGCTCCTTTCTATAGAAACTCTGTCAAGTGCATATTTTTGAAATTTTGAATTTGTTCTATAGACTCCTGAAAAAACTGTTAGAATTCATACGACTTCATACGTCACCGCACAGTTTCTCCTGGTCTCTACTTAGCACATTTATGATGATATCTAAATAATTTATGGTTTACGATGATTTTGCGATTATATGTATCTTTATATCGTTGGTGTAATCATAGAGTAATGTCTCTTTTATTTTTCTCTAATGATCGAAGAAATTAAATCTCTTTCATATACATTTTTGACCCCATTCTTAAAAGTTCTCACACGCCCATATTTAAAAGTTCTCACACGCGATTATAGGAACATGAAAGGTAGTTTAATAATTTAGAGTTTAACAATTAGTTATTGTCCGTTAGGTACATACTTAATTTTGATTTAACGAATGCTCCCATTACATACTACTCTAAACGTGAAACAAAAATCAATAGCACGCATTTACAAGCGTTGTTAAGAAAAAAACATTTAATTAAATTGTTTTCTGGGTTATATGAGTAACATTGACTAGAATAGTTCACGTAACTTACGCAACGCTTTATAAAAGTATAATTCTTTAGTAACTACTTGATTATTGATTGCTCATTGTCTGATTGCACATGTTGGTCTTTTGTCAATACGCAGGTTTGGAAGTAGCTTACCAGGCAGGCTCATCATAGAAAGTAGCTTTATTATAAAGTAATTTATAAACTGAACTTCCCAATGTTAACTGGGAATTTGGGAATTTAAATTGACCATTTTCCGGCCGTTTCATACGCTTACGAAGTTTGGTATATATAATATTAGTAGATAAACAGAAACAGAAGGAATTATACACTTCAAATCTTTATTAATTTTTTTCACTTCAAAGTGAAGGAATTAATATAGTTAAATGAGGCTGTTTATGGAAAATTCAGAATAATACTCGTGTGGTTTTCCATTTCATATCAAGTGACGTAGCCTGTTTGTTTCTTAGTCTGTAAAAGCATAGTTTTCTCGAAAATCACATGAATTTCCATTTCCATTCTCGAGTGGGGTGGATAAATTGTAAAAGCTAGTACGGTCTCATCTACATCGTTTCACTGAGTTAAATAATGACCCATCAAATGGAATAGAATTTTGGAAAACAGGAACCCCGTACACATGAGAAAGTTAGTCATTGTAAGTACAACACCATTTGCGAACAATTCGGAGAATACTTACGTGAAATAGCAACAATCATGCAGACAATAAAATTGCAGCAATGGAAGAATAGACTGTAATTTCAAATTACGTAGTGCTTTTACTTGTAAAGAAATACTACAACGCAAAAAGAACCCTGTATTAATAATGTTGACAGTAATATTAGGACTGATAACACTAAAAATGCAGGGCATAGATTTGCACATCAGATATACAAATAAATGCTCATACATATATTTTAGATTTATAGAAACCATTAGTTCAATATTTCATGGTCATTCCAAGCGGCCACCTTATTATCCATTAGTTTGAATTTTATCTCTTACACCATCAAGTGTTATGATGTTCAATAGAAGTATAGATTTTCTAGAGGGACAAAAGTATGATATTTTCGTTGACCATTGCGATTTGCGAAGAAACGGAGTGGAAGAAAATGTTCATCTGATCTTCAACGTCAAGTACTTGCTCATTCAATCGTAAAAGGAAATGGCTCTTCATTCTATTACAGAATTTTCTGACTTCAGCCTCTTTTCCGTATCCAAATGAAGGAAAGAAATGCTAAGTCCATATTCCTTCTGAGAGATTGGCCTCCTGTAATGTCACAGAATATCTTTCAAAGTGTCCCATCTAGATTTTATGTCTTTTTAAAACATCCATTTTCTCTTAAGGTTCCGTTATCAAAACGGTGCCAATTGTACGTCATCCCTCACATTCTAGAAAACTATCTTTCGATCTTGCCCAACCAACGTCACGATAAAATCTGGATATTACCTTCCGATTCGAATGGACTCCAAGGAAGAACAGGGAGGGTAAGAATTTACGATATTCATTATTTAAGATTAGTTTATACCTCATACAAAGAGCGTTAGTTAAAAAACGAATCAATAATTTCATGTTCTCTACTACGAGTAGAAAATCACCCAAATATTTGCTAATCATTGGGAAAGGGATGGTCTGTTGAAAATTTTTATGAAACGATTATATAAATACATGAAATCGGACATGTTCAGTTGAAAAACGTTGGAAAATCGCTTGAAAATTTATAGATGTAGCATGGTAATTTTTAATTAAAACTTTGTTGTTCATCTTAATATAAGGAAGAAAATAAATACTCTCAGAAAATAGAGAGTATGTTAACATATTTAAACCAAAAACAAAACTTGTAAGAAATAGATTAGTTTGTGTTTTGCGGTAGCGTAAGAAGCAAACATCTATTAATTTCACGATGATCAAGATTCATCACTATCTTACAAAAAGTACCACGGGAACCCAATGCTATTCCATCATGCTGAGATCTATTTGCCACATGTCCACTCCGAATGACATCACGTGCTGACGTCACACACCACTCTCTTCCCGCAACGCATTACCTGAGATGACGCACGTCCTGCCATTTCCAGACGAGGTCCGCAATGAAGTCTTCGGAAATAGCGGCATCTTTGGCTCTTCCGCCCTTAATGACGTTACTCCCTTCTAATTTATTAAATTTGACGAGAACCACCCCTGCGCATGGGCACTAACGCCGTTAAGCGTCTGAAGCTCTCGAGCGGCGACTTCTCTACGGATGCTTAAGACACTCATCAGTTGCTCTCTGAAAGATACTATAGAGTACAGTTCGCAGAGCGGCAACTACTAGTCTATCTACAAACATTACCATGTGTTTGGCCTCTTGTCTACCACTGAGGGATGAAATAAGCAAAATTTCAGGTACCCTGAGCTACCAAGGCCACTTGGGCAGATTCCAACTTAACACATGCCATAATTTTTTACCTATTTCTTACTAATTAATTACCACACTAATAATTTTTTTACACCAAAACCACCCTGAACTACAATGATTCTGTTAGCTTAATTACTAAGCCAGCGTGGCATTGTTATTAATTACATAATCACCCTAGAAAAAATCCAGCACCATAATTCTTTACTCACATTTGGGGTAACACATTTTTCAGTTGGTGTAGACCTATATATATATATATATATATATATATATATATATATATATATATATATATATATATATATAT
>NNCF01126672.1:373843-453219 GCA_002313205.1 Laupala kohalensis
TGAAACCAACGCCAAAACATTTCACACATCTCATTCTAAACAATTACCACCGGCATCTTAGCATTCTTCTGGATCACATTCTATGCGTGCGAACCAAAATATCTGTTATTTTATTCCTATAGTAAGTCAATGTTTTTAGAAAAGTTTCCATCACCCGTCTCACCCAAAAGCTGGTATTCGAGTACATACGCGTAGATCGATTGCACTGTTGCACGGGCGAGTGAATGCTGCCATTTGGGTTAGGTTAGGGATCATTACCCCAACTCACACGAGGCAATAATTATATTGAAAATTCATAATTTCTTTGTTTTGTTTGGGTGATACAGAAGAATGCGACCGGGACTGTAGGTTGAATGTGCAGCGTGGTTGAAGAAGTTTCAAAACAGAACTCTTTTTGTAAGCATAGGTATAACGTCTTCATATTAGTTATTGAAATTATATAAACTAATATTGACTTAAACTTCAAACTGCTTATCAATTACAACACTCCTTATCGTTTAACAAAATTACCACTACTACATTTATTTACTTTAGCTCTTATACCTTATTTCGAAGAGTACCGAGTTTATGTGTGTTTTAATTGCCCATAACTTTAATCAATATTATTAATATGTTAGATTGTTCATTTATTGTTAAATCATGTAATTTTTTATTGTGTTTAACTGTTTTTATCTTTTTATAATTTTCAATTTTTCCCACCGGTTATGTCTTCCAGAAAAAGTCAGACTGCATAAATGAGATCCACATAGTCGAGAGAAACATTCTCCACTTCTTAGAAGTATAATAAATGAAGCTCCTTCCCCTCAAAGTGTCACAAGAAAAATCTACAACAGTATAGTCGACGAAAGGCAGATATTTCTTTTTTCGATAACGTCCGCATCATCATTCATCCTAGCAAGAAAGGTGAATGTATTTATGAGGCAGTCTTCAAAAAATAACTGAAGATTTTTCGAGGTAGAAGAAGTTGAATATTCAGTTCCCAAAGGATCTTTGGACGTCGTGATGGAAGACAGAATAAATGGGCGTGGCGTATTTTCGTTTTATCCATTACTAAAATACATGACGTGTGGATTATGTGATTAAAAATACAGTCCTCTCTCTATGGGATCATCTATAAAATACATTCCCGAAAATGAGCCAATTTTTGACTCCCCCTGCCCCCTTCGTAACATGTCACAAAGATGAGACCCCGTCAGGGAACGTATTAAATTCATCAAGTAACATTCAGGTTTTGGTAAGAAAATACAATGTTTTTGTAATTTCTCAAAAAATTCATCTTTTAAACATTAATTTTTTAACGATGATTAAAAAATCATTACAATATTTTATTTAATTTGTTTAAACATTTCTGATGTTTATAATTATATTTTATTATTGTAATTTTCGTGATCTTGAATGTATGATAATATGAAACTCCATAGACGTACAAATCTTTGTGATCCACTCTCCTCTATGATTTATCGTACATCAACGTAACGTTCAATGGGTTTCCACCCCCTTCACAGTGAACATATAATATGGATGATCCCTATTACGATATCCAAGGATCTGGACATTTTCATCGTTATAGAGAGAGATGGTTGAATAGAAAGGAACCAAAATTTGATACAATAAAATTTAAAAATATAGTAATATCATAAACTCGAACAACAAATAATTATTACAAAAATATTACAATTATTTACTTACATTAAATTTGAAAACAGCTGGTTTAGTGTTTTCTGCTTTATCTACATATTATTCTCATGTGACTATTTTTCTACTATATTTGCATTAAGGAAGAAGTACGCCATCCTAATTTACTTTCTTTTCCCCTTCCAAAGCACTGATCTGACTCTGTCTTGAAACAACAAAGGACTCAAGCGACTGAACCTTGAACTGAAACGACTTGAATGACTGAAATACAATTGTTATAAAAAGAGAGCATATTGATATAGAGAGAGAATAAATACATTACTGTAATGGCAAATCAAATAACCCTCGTTTGTTTCATCATCAGATTACCGTTAAAGGGAGGTTATACTTTCGTATATCGTTACACGATATGTACAGAACTGCAGGCTGTGAGATGTTCCAATGTTTTGCTTCAAATTATTCGTAAAATTTCTCTCTCTCTCTCTTTTTGCACATATTAACCATGACGGGATAATTATTTAACGTTATTAAATTTAATGACCGTTTTCAGACTAAAATTGTATTTCAACCAGAACATTATGCTTCTTAGTCAGGTGATACATAAATATTTAAGTTTCACTTAGGAAGTCACGAACCAGTAAAGAAACGTTGTAGTTGGAATATATTTTGTAGTCTGAAAAGAGTCGTTAAAGTTAATAATTTAATAACTTTACTAGTGTATTTTTACTAGTCTACACGTACTGTATGTGTACCACCTGGATGTTTTGCCGATTTAATGCTTCGTATGTTTGTTTTCAAGGTTTTATGTGAAAGTACATGAAAAGTTCTTTGAGAAAAAAATAAATCGAGAAACGTGATAGCTTTGTCGATGCGCTTTGTCACTACTCTCCTATTCACCTTGCTCTGTCACTACATCATTCACAGACCTTCCAATTCATCAACTGTTCTTCAACATTGTCAGTGACCATTCTACCAAATGTCCAATCCTGGAAGTTCCCAATCCAGCTGTACCCTACGGTTATCTTCCAACAATGGCGAACCAGTCTGACGAATTCGTTCGCGAATCATTCACAAGGAAAAAAACAATAGTATTTTATAGTGTCCATAGGATTCTGAGTATTCATGTGTTTTTTTTGTTGCGTATTGAGTGGTGTAGAGCATCAAGGGGACACAGAGAGACAATCTCATTACCCGGTAGATTTGGTGCTGCGAAAGTCTAATCGTGTTTACCGACCTCTTTTTGTGATCCGTGAAGGAACGAACAATGCGAGGGGGGACTCACGAATTGAAGGGAAGGGGAGTGAATCCCCGTATGAACTCTACATCCCTCATCGAGGGGTTGCATTGTTCACCTTCACACACATGTGGCTCACGAGGGATCGATTCTGAATGTGTTCGTCTCCGACGCGCTTTGTCACGATTGAAAGGAAATTATATTGCATAACTCTTTGCGCGGCTTTTATATGTTAATAGGTGTTTCACGATTTGGCTTCACTTATTCAGAATACTTATATAAAACGGAATGGAAGATTAAGTACATTTATGGACACGTGACACAAGATTGCTCTGCCAGAAATTATTGATAGGTGTTTGAAATTATCTTGACATATTGAAAACTTACACAATACTTACCACACACAATTGTTAAAGACAACTAGAACATTTTTTTTTAAGATTAAGATTTAAGGACTTAAATCTTAAAAAAAAAATAATTAAAATTTCAAACACTGAGGACTTAACCCTTGTGTAATTCTACACCGCGAAATTACGAAAATATTATATTAACTGAATTATTTAAAATATGTGAATACAATTTTCTATTCATTTTTTACAAGCCAGTGATTAATTTAATATTAATTTTACTATTACTATTGCATTCAGAGTTCTAGTGCAATTTCGACTAACGTGACTTACCGAGGTTAAATGCCCGCAACAGTGGTCTTGAATATTCAGGTACAATATTTCAAATCTTATCCCATCATGATGTCCGAAAATCCGCAACGCTTGAAGTTTCTTTTCAGCCACCACACACACTGTATGAGAATAATAAAAAGGACGGTTATGGTTTTCGTTCTTGAGCGCTCTGTCCTCCAGTCCGCTCAAGAGCCAGGGTAGCGATACATGAACCTCCATCTAGAAGATCGTTTATGGACCTATTACAACAAAAATTGAGTTTGAATAAAGAAACATACAAACAGTTCGTAGTTCAAATACGAGGTTTCGATTCATATCTTTGTAATGTTACCTCAGTTTTGGTCATTGGCTAAGTATGATGGAAGAAAGGGGATTGCAAACGGGTACCCTTTAGAAGCAAGATAGCATAGGAAGGTCAAATCATCCCCATTAAGATGTTTCGGGAATGACACTGGATAGAGGTGAAATATTTCTAGGATTAGGAGTAAGAAAATGTGGTCAGCATCCCTCTCCAGCGGAATTGAAACATGCCGTAGATCCACACTTATTTTCAAGTAGTCCGAGATTCGACCCCTTCGTGTCCAGGATTTTAACCCTTTTGACGGACACATAACGAAGAGCAATTAAAGAACACGAGAACGTATGTCGCAGAACTTGATTAAACATCTATCCATATTACATATTTTACAATCGTAGACTTACACGACTTATTTTTATAAACTGCCACCCAGTAAGCACTATTCATGCCTTTCCTCTAGGGGTAGAGACAATTGGAACAGTACTTGTGTCTTGGAATGTAAAAGTGATTAAAGTTTAGCGTTATATTTTTAATTTTAGATGTTAATGGACTATTTCTTGGTTTTAATATATTAATGTCACATTTTTCACTTACGTATTATCATCTTATGTGACCATATTATACCATAAATGGTTTGGATTTCTAAATAATTTTTACACAATATAGCACAGTGATATTTTTCATTTACTATTAAAGTGCCGAGCTTCGGAAATAAATGTTGAAATAAATTAAAATTGAAATGTTTATTTGTTAAAAAAAACAGAAAGACAATTGAAATATTTTGATTGAAGCAGTAGCTCTTTCAGTTACAATGGAATCTTCTTAAAATAACTGTTATTACATTTTCATATCTGTTTGCTGAACTAATGAGCGTCAATGTAAACAATATTTTATCTCTCGAATACACAACTGTGGACCCAGAATCAATAATGCCATTGCCACTAATGTCAACCCATGCGATTTGTTCAAATGTTACCGTAAAATAACATTCATATCAACGATATTGGCATCATTAAATTGATTTTGGTATGGAGAAAGTTAGTATCAAGTTGGTATCAAGAACCGTAGAAAACGAAGCACAGTGGAAATTCGTATTTACTATTTTCCCCTTGATTTGTAAAGCAGATACAATCTTTGAAGATTCCTGCAATATTATATTGTCCTCGCAATACAAATGTCATTAAAAAGAGATTATTGTAAAAAGAGTTTGAATTTGATAACCGTCAAGTTTTATATTAAGTTAGTGTTATTATGAACTTGAAAAATTAGGATGCTGTATATGCTTTTAGAAACCAACAAGTATACGTTTTTTGATAAAACCTTTCAGTGTCGTATTCTTTTCCTGAGTAAAGAAGATTAGACTAAGAAAAACCCCGGGTAACGCCGGGTAATCAGCAAGTATTTTTATATTTCAAATTTTAATCATGTTATTAGTCATTATTGTAAGTTCGATGGTTAAAAACGGAGTTTTTGAGAGTAAGACGTTCCGATGATGTTGAAATTCTTTGTTTTTGTGTTCTTTATTCATGTTTGTGTTGGTTCCATAGATATGATATAAAACGAAATTAGAACTTACTACAGTCCAGTGAGAGTTCAAAATTTAATAGTAGAGATGTGTCTGCTTTTGTTACGGCACACCACAAGTCCATATGCGATGTGCGTAAGCTTTTTGGTGGAGAAGCGGGATTCAACCATAAACCACAACCTTTATGGTAGAGTTCGCTGCCACCAGCTTGGTTTCCCCAAGCAATCAAACACACGAGTAATAACAATAAAACATTTAATTCAAATTAAATAAAGCTCTGAATATTTACAAATGTAGACAAACTCGCAAATCATAAATACAAGTTTGAACTTGTTATTACTTGATATTGCTATCTAAAAGCAATAATTACACACAGTTATAACTACTGGTGTTATGAATTAACTCGGAAATCTACCCAGATTATCCGAAGTTCAAAAAGTTCCAAGTTGCTATCTCGAAATAAATAACTGTTCCAAGCTATGTTATTCGCGCCTATAGCAGGTAATAGAATTACCGCAGCAATTCTCAGTGGTCTGACGACCAAACTAACCAAGTTACATATTAAATAACTTGCGTACTTCTATACGCTTTAGCACTTGTCTCAAAGTCTGAAAGCCTCCAGTATAAAAGTCACTTAGGAGCTGAAATCCCTCCAATATACATCGAGGCGGAGGTCACGTGACTACCTTCTTCGCCACCGTTCCCAACACCCCACCTCAGCTTGGTCACTCCTCAGCTTCCGAGAAAAACTGCCTTTTCGGATGAACAATATTTCTGTCAACTTCTGAAATATTCCATACACACTCATTTTCCTTCTCCGGGCCGTTCATCTCAGTTTTCAGAAGTAGAAGGGAGTTCTGTCTCTTCACAATACAATAAGTCTTAACGCGCACCTTTCCTTGTTTGGGCGGCGACGGGCATGGCTCTTAATCGCCTTTGGAATTTCCGGCGAGCACAGTGCTTGAAAATGTTATTTCAAAATCTATACTGGCCACGATGTTACAGCTTTATTGCACTCCTGCTCTACAACTACTAAGGCTCTCAGTTCCGTAGTGTTGAGAGAACGCGTTCGTATGCAAATGATATTGAGGACTGTCGCAGAACACCAAGCTCTGTGAAAAGACGGTTGATGTCTCGGACCTCGCGCCGCGTAACACTCTCCTAATTCGCGAGGACCTTCCGCCACCTGTCCACGGAAGAGGACGTAAAACCACCCACCCTCAAGAGGAATGAGGACGGACGGGACGCGTGCTATAGAGCGCCAGGGTGGACTTAGCGCGTCCTCGCTCTTGAGCTCTCTCAGTCCTCCACGCCCTTGCTCTGACAAAGGGCTGGTGGCAGGACGGCGCCTTGTGCTTTCGGAAGCAGATGGTAACGGCCTCCACCACAGCATCTCGCGTGCAGATTATACTCGGTTGGACGCGCTCACCAGAGAGAGTGAGAGGGTGCATGACGTCATGACGCGTCAGAGGAGCACACAGCGACGTGTAAATGAAACATCATTGTTTTGGTTATCCGCGTGGAACTGCGGGAGGTTGTTTGGAGACGTGAACCCCACGACTTGAGTGTCCGAGGTACGCACAAGAATAACAATGATCTCCTTTAACTTTGCTTCTGTCAACACCGTTTTGTGTGTGTTCTTATGTTGGTTCACTACACTCTGTCCTCGCCATTTTCTGAGTAAAATTTTCTACTGGAGATGTTTGTCATAATTTTCTGGTTTCTTCTTTCTTTTTTTTGAATCCGAAAATCTCCAGTGCAGCGTCAGATACAGAATCGAAAAATCAAATGTTAATATATTATAATATAGAGACATATCTTAATCAATTTTCGTCTTCAATTTCGAAATTGGAACAGTAGTAAAACGATTAGATGTATTAGTTTATTGAAAATCTTTCTAGTAGTTTTGTTTTCATACCCAATTTCGTAAATGAAACATGTTAAACTTGTTTCACTAATAAATAATAATTGAATCTTGAAATGAGATAATACTATAACTTTTGTATAATCTAAAAACATTTCTCTTATCTTTGCATACTCAATAGAGTGAAACGAAAAAAAGATAAAAATACAATTTCATTAGTATGGACTTTTATTACCAAAAGAAGATACAGAATTACAGAAGATACAAAACATTGAATTACAGAAGAAAATGTTTAATTTACCAAACTTAATCTTTCTTGCGGTATCTCAAGATATGTTTCCATTACCATAAATGTTCGTTTTTGTCCCTTCTATATTATAGGGAAATTTTTCCGTACCATTAGAAGTTAAAATAGTAAATTATCACCCACGAGCTCTTTTAGGACGATCACAATATATGTTTATTGTATGTTACTTCTTCACAACGCTTTGACTCAAATTGTAGTCGTTGTCAGGTGAAAACAAATTGTAATAAAATACAGTAACGTACGAATAGAACAATTTTACATGTTAATTAACGTAATAATGAACTTAAAATATGTTTATTTGTCTTAAACATATAATGTAAGTAAACAGTAGAATTTTTAGAAAAAAATTTTCGTTCCACCCTAATATCTAACGAGTTTCAGTGTTACATGCTAGTGAAAACATAGAATTTGTTCTTCGATAAGAAATGTAATTGTATGTCTATAAGATATTGTTTATTTTTATCTCATTAGAACATTAGTCCAGAGGAAGCGCTTTGTTACGTCACGTACAAAGCGGATACGACGGCCTCTTTTGATTCAAAGCAAAAGAGCGCATGCACTCTACGTCTGCCGATTAAAGATATCACTTCACTCTGAGTAATGAAAATTCGCCCTGTTCTGCGAAGTTATCGTTTGATTTATTGAAATACAATCACATTACTGTGACAATAGTTCGAACTCGCAATCTCATAAACGTTCGACCACTCGTCGTTCATTTTTCCGTTTGATTTCTACGTTATTGCAAATAATCCGCTGCCGTTCTCTTACTGATTGCTTTCAACGAAAATCAGTAGATTTTTTAGTCACATGAAGCTCATGTTATCTCTCTAACGAACGCTGTACACTTAATAAGAAGTTAAAAAATGTTAATTAAACATATTCACCATATATCTGCTATTTGTCGCCAGTGTTAATGGTTCTCGAGGTTTAAACTCCTACAGTTTAATGGTATAACCTATGTATGTAATTTTTATTATTCGGGTATTCAAATTTTATAACAAAATTACTAACAATTTGTAACTATATTCATTGAAAAGGAGTAAATCATGAAGGGATCTGCTAAATTATTGCTAAGATAATTAATTAAAAAATCTGTTAAGCGGAACTTCCACAATTTGTGTCGATATCTATCTGAGTAGTTACTGGTTAAAGTTTATACTCACGTTAAGATTTATTAGAGTTAATAGGGGTAAACATTTCAATATTTAATAGAATCAAAAAGCCTTTTTATATATTTGACCACTTAAAAATATTCGTTTGCAAAGAATATTTTGTAGGAATATAGTAATGTATAAGTTGTCTATATTAAAAATTCAGGAACCATGAGCCCAGGATTTGCTAACTCTTGATGAATTGTGTAAATTGTATTTAATATTTAATGTTTTTCAAGTTAAATTATTTGTTTGTAATTTAACATTTGATTGATTGAATATATTATTATTTAGTCTCTCCCGGGACATCCCACCCTCTACGTCCCCAGTTCATGGTGTCACTGACCCCATGACCTTTATAGGAACAATCTTGCAGACTTAGAAGCCCATGTGAGCTACATTTACATTGTGTTTTGTTATTTAATAATAATAAATTTACTGTCAAAAAAACAGTACAAACTGCGTATGACCACGTGGAGGACAATATTTGGATTTCAATTGAAATATTAATTTGGGGGATCATTATTTTGCAATAGCATAAACAGGTTGGAATGAAATGCTGTGAAAAGCGTTAAAAAACAATTAACGATGAAATATTAGAATCACATTTGAAATTTCTTCTAGAAAATATATTGAGAGTTTCTATTTATTCGTTTTAATATACGAGTTACAGATTTGATTTCTGGATTAGATAAGGGGAACATACAAGTACATCGCTAATACTTTAATCGCCATGTATAATATATAGTAAAATATGTAAGGGTGCGTTGTGTTTTATTGCAGAAATAAAACGCTAACGCTAACATGTACGTGGACAGATTCGAGATCAGAGTTTGGGTTTCGTTGGTTCTCATGGGGAGAATTCCGACAGTGAAAGGTCAGGTAATCAGGGGCCCATGAAACTGGCTCAACCTCATTCAATCCATCGAGCGGAAAACATTTCATTGAACAGGTTAATTACCTGCAGGCCTGTGTGGTTGCGCTCGGTCATGCTTGCAAACCCCCAACGCATGTGCGTGGTCATGTTGTATTCCTCGTCTGAATGCATCGCACGGATATAACATCTTTTAGCTCACGCCTCAGTGGCACAAAGAACATTTTTCACATCTGTTATCGCGGCATGTAACAATGGCGATATCAGCTGCTCTGACTAATTCACCCTTATAGGAGATATATTGTACTTTCTGTCAGGTATGAACAATGACATAGAACTGAAAGATCACTCAAATGTTCTAGGCATTTTATGGGATCATACAAAAAATGGAGATTCCTCCTTTATCTCGTTAACAGCTGGATTGACCCAGAGAATAAACAAAACCTTTCCTTTATACAAATATCTGTACATGCGAAGTCTTTGTTTGTGGCGATAACGTTATGTATGATTATTATTATTATGCTATATATTATGTTATGTCTTACGCAATACGATAACGTTTTTAAGTGGTCTGGATATAGTCCCTCGCTGGCGAACATAGATATAATAAATAATAACAAACAAGAAAAAAGTATTAATTGATATTAAAATCTTCTATTCCCACAATACGTAATCAATGTTTTATGTTGAAATAATATTTAACAAAAATTTGATTGTAGTCTCCAAGATTACTGTAAAATTATAATAATTAAAATCATTATTGCTAATCACCACCGATTGCGGTGTCTCTCATATCAAGACTCGTAATATTACAATTTAAGCAATATAACAATTATTAACAAGAAATGAAGCAATGATTTTTCTTGATATAATTATATCATAATTCAGTATTTTAGTGTATAAAAGCCAAGTGTGGTTTCATTTTTTGAAAATATTCTTTCCTTACTCTTTTAAAGCTGAAGTCGCGTGTAGGCAACCCGCTCAATTCACTTATCATGCACCTCCAGGTTTGTAGTCAATTGCCCATCCGACTGACAATCAGTATCGTGTGACGATTTTTATGGCAAAAATACATTACGAGTAGGAATATGTGAAATAATTTTGACATGGATACTTCAACATTTTATTCAACGTTAAACTAGTACAGTTAAATACGTTGTACGTTTTAACTTGGTTGTTGGGTTTGTTCATGTGTAGCAAATATGAAACATAGCAACACAAGAAGATAATGTATTAAATAACTTTACCGTAACAGTAGAACCCGATAAACGTATATTTATCAATTTTTATAACATTCACTCCAATACTCTTTCATAATGTTGTTAAAATCTTTTCTATCCGTGCAATTAATATAGAGTAATATGTAGCACAGTAGATATAATTATAATATTTATATACATTTCCTAAATCTATCATAGTTTATTACAACCCTTAATGTGGACATAAGACTTGGAATTGTGAACATGAGGATAGAACATGGGAATAAATGATACACAAATAAAAAGATTCATATTCTTCATTTTTCATGTTCTGTTGAAATAATGTTTCTTTATATTCTATTGTTTTGTGGTCTTGTTTAATACTCGTATACCTTAAGAAGACTCCAAACCAGATTGAAACTTATTCTGTTAAACAGTTCACTGAAAATATTGTCTGAAGTCCCTCCAATATCGTATTGGATTTAAGTAATAGACTTAAAACTTTATATTTTAATACCATTTAAGAATATTATTTCTTCCTTAATGTTGCAATACATTATACTATTACTATTGGTGGGGTGAGGATATTTCGTTCTCTATAATGCAGATGCATCAAATACCGCGAAAATAGCTTTAACCCAAGAAATGAGACTGTTTTGTAAATATGGCGCATCCTCTATGATTACGTAATGCTCTTATGTGAGAGTCCACAGGGTGTAGTGTCAGCCTTTGTCTCATGTTCTACAACCCTGGAGGGCTCCCAAGGCGACGAGGAATATTTCCGCAAAAGCAAGTGGCCGTTTTCAGAAATGCCACTCGTGAGGGAGACAGTACACACTGCGGGGTTTTATCTGCGAATCACGTCCTTGTGCCCCTCTTTGTTGCATGTAGCGCCACCCTCTATCTATGCCAGTAGTTCCCAATTACTCGATGTTTGCGGATACGTTGATCTACAAAATGTAGGTAACGAACCTCCTGGTTTAAACAAAGCATTAATAGAAAAATCCTGTCTAGTTCGTAAATATTTTCCCATCTCTGGCATGTGCATATTCCTTCTGTATGTACGAAACCTTTGTTATGAAGTCGTCACCATACATGTTTCCAACTCCTCTTTGTATCCCTATATGGACTCGTTGATGTGTATTCTACTGTGTCACGCATCTGGACGTATGATTGTTGTTTTCTTACAACAATAGTTTCAATTTCACTTTCCTCATTCTGACAAGGTACTGGTTACGGATATCACATCCTTAATAGTAACATTAGGTTCAGCACATAGCACACACCGATGTGTGGACATCGATTGACCCAAGTAAGAAAACGAATATGAGCAAGAAAAACCATGCGTGTACAAAGGTACAACATTTGTCTGGATGGACTGAGAAAACCACTGAAAATTAGGATTAGAGAACCCGGCATATATAATGAATCGCACACTGTGACGCAGTCGGTAGCAACTGGTCGTTGTTGTGAAATTTTGATTTCAATATCAATAAGAAAAAATGAATAGATATAATAATCACAATAAGTGAAAAAAATCTTCAGTCGTTTGAATTAATTGAACGGAACCAAAGTCGTAGCCACAATGTTTCTGTTAGTTCGTATATTTTTTATTTGCGGATCTTCTACAAAAATAACAAATACTTGTGGACCATAAATGAACATTTTTCTTCAACTGTGAGATATTTAAAGTTAAATCTGTTACTTCCTCCCCTTTAACTAAGCGTTTTCAATCAAATGACTGTTAAATTCTCTTGATAATATGGCTCTTTTTGCTTCCCCTATTCATATATGCAAGCTCATATTCCTTCATACCAATTTTTTAATCCAAATTCGCGTGTAGTTGTTCCCTCTCACGGGTTTTTATGCATGCGTATTCCCACATCCAATTTTCAGATAGCCAATTCCCATTAGCCCTCGTATCTAAGTACTTCGGTCTCTGAACTATCCGTGTGTTTTTCGTGGCATATTACGAACGTTTCAGTTTCAGTTCTTCCCCCATCTTTCCACTTTGTTGCTGGACCATCTTCGTACTTCTCCGTCATTTTCCATCTCTGACCCTCTCTTTCTCCTGTCCGTGTCTTGGGTGGACGCCGCCGCACCGTCGCAACGGAGACCGACCCATCGTCCAAACAGAGCGCTCGCGTCCAAATCGGATTATTTCGCTCCAGACGAGGTTTTCAGCGTTTTAGCCGCAGATTTGATCGCGGGTGATGCGCTTGGGAGAACAGTGGCGCTGCCAGCGGCGTTTACAGAAACTCTTCTTTTGGTCAAAGCTGGTGGGGCAGGGGAAGGGGAAGAGGAGACGTCTTCCTATACTTACACGAAAAATGGAACTTAACAGAGAGGGAGATCGAGACACATACAAAGTATTGTTAGCATCCAAACAAATTTATGATTACAAGGGGAATTATGAATGAGTAAATTTTAAAATATTTGCACTCACATATTCTGATCCAAGCTTCATTTCTCTTTACATTTTTCTTTACACATGAACTCAACTTTATTAACCACTTATAAAGCTTAATTGTTTGTTCGATCTTATTAAATTGTTTGAAATATTTTCCTCCTTAACTTTATTTTGAGGATGGGACGACTCAAACAACATAATGAATATTGTTTTTTATTCTGTTTTTCTATTGATATTGTACTCAAGTGTATCAACTTGCTTCCCACAAACTACAAACTTCTATCCATATTCATATTTAATTTGTTTCATAAAAATTAAGCGTATTTTATGCTTTCTTTAAATTAATATTTCCATTTGTTATATTAAAAATATGCATCGTTTCATTTCTTGTGAGAATTTCTGTCTCTCTGTCCCGAATATAAGATATACTGTAGAATTCCACCAATCCAAACTAACTGTTAGAATTCTAACACTGTCTGTTAGAATTAACAAAAATTAGGATTATCCGATATTACAATATAAATAGAAAAATAAATTTGAGCGATAAAAGAAATTCGAAATGTTATGTATGTTATGTTTTCCTATTTATTTAATATTTAAATGTAATTTGTTTTGTGACTGATTCAATCAGAATCAGTAAAAAGGGAGTATAACCCCTTCTTTCCCTAGAATGTATTTGCTAGTGCACGAAATTACTCTTCTCCATTCCCTCTTTCCAGATGTAAAGTTTAATAAATTTGTGCGCTAATGAGCAGGTATCTTCTAACTTTTCCCCTGCAGTATTTAAATTTTCAAGAATAATGTGTGTTCGGTGTATTGGGGTTTCGGAGTTTTGAGTTCGGTTCAACGAGTTCTGCTGTATCACATGTTCGGTCCTGGAATATTAAAAGGACCTACAAAAATTTTCAAAGACCCGCGCTCTTAGCAGTTTGGATTTGTTAGGTTCGCAACGCCAATCGCCTGCGACGGAGAAAAAGCTCCTCACCTTCGTTCGACCAATCGTAGGCAAACTTGAAACTGCTTCCGTATTTGGCGGACCAATAGAAGACTAGTACTGGCGAACATACCCCTATTACGTCGTAAGGGGAGAAAATGTTTCATTACGCCGCTATTAAAGAAATATTTCTTAATTTTTTATTATACACGTCTTGGACTTCCATTACAAAAATATTCTTTATGTTCTTAACTTCAATAAACTTTATTATTCTCTGTATTAAAATGACATCTCAAGTTGTTGTCTCACAACGCCGTCCTAGGGAATAAAAAACAAATTAAACTTCTCCGTGAAAAGATTTGCTTCTTACTGTAAAAAAAACATTGTTTTTATCGTATAATTTTGATATCATCGCAAGCTATCGTATGGATTTTTAAAAATTCGAATCAGGAATTACATATAAATATTCCTATAGTTTTTTAACTTTATACAGTGGTGTAAAGAACTAAAAGCTCATTGGCATGAAGTATTGTATTTTGTCTATCGTAATTTCACATAATTTGTAATTCTTTTATACTATTCTTATATGTCAATCGGAATTCAAGAATTATAAAAAACAATTGTATAAAATATGATTGAATAACACTAAAGGTTAATTCTAGTGATATTAATAAATAATAAATAAATTACATTTACTAGTAATATATTAATCTCAGATATAACCCTTTTCCTGAAATAGTGCAACATAAAACAACATGCTCAGAAAGTAATATCACAATTTTTTTTAGATATCAATAAATATAACAAAAAATAAGACGAATCACTTTTATCAAGATATTCAAATGAAATTGAGTTTAATTCACACAGATTAACTAAGTAAATCACACGATAAAACATTGCATTTCAATTAAGGAAAAATTAAGTAATTTACCAATATAAGAGAAATATTCGTAAATATAGTATAGAATAAGAATTAATATTGCATTTAATTGAGTATCTATCATTCAATTTAATCATTTTCTCTGATTTCATGCTTCACTTTATCTTTTATAATTTCTTTCTTTTCTTCTTTCTTTCATACCTCCTTTCTTTTCTTCTTTTCTTCTTTTCTTCTTTTCTTCCTTCTTTCGTTCCTTCTTTCTTTCTCACCTTTTTTCTATTTCCTTTATTTCGTTCTTTCGTTCTTTCTTTCTTGTTTTCCTTCCTGAACACTTATATAAATTCAAGGAAAATAATTATAATTCATTCACGTTAATTTCAAAGGAGTACCATTTCTATTCTTCACAAATACAGAATTAATTTGATACACATATAATAATAATAATAATAATAATAATAATAATAATAATAATAATAATTCGTTCTTAATTTAAAATGTTAGCATCGATATTCAGTATTAATTGTTGACTTCAATTAGCAGGGAACGATCATGATAATTTAGAAGCATTCTTTACGTGTATATAACTTTTTACGAACCAACATGGATATTTATATTTGAGAAGATAAACGTATTAACTAGACATTAAGCATAATATTTACAGTAAATTAAATTAGCAGCGCCGCAGTTTACAAGATACATAGAAATTTAAATATGAAGTTATTGTAACTAGTTGGTCTCAGCATTCCAGATTCAGGGTCATATTTTAAGAACTTGTTATTTTAAATCTAGAAATCTCCTCTAATTAACATAATTTTTTACCATCAATACAATAGAAAATTTCGTATTTTCAGAAGGCGTGGAACAAAAATATGAAATTATACGAATGAGGTGTTTCATTGGAATATTTATGTGACTTATGCGGGGAATTTAAATGGCGTTTTACTTTTTGCTGCCTCTTAAAATACAAATTTAAATCGAAGTAGGGTTCATCCCGAACAGACCACAGAGACGCGAATGACACGTCACTTTCGTTTAACAAAAAGAACGTAAAATTAAAGAAGTTTTTATAATTGGTGGTTTAATGGTAGAAAAGGAACAACGTTGAAATTCGTAATAAACTCACCGAGATAAATAGTGAATTTTAACATTATTAGTGGAATATATTTTAGCTTTTAGTCATACACATTTCAAAGTATTTATAGTAAGTAATACTTATAAAGACAAAAATTTCTCTTTGAAATTCAATCAGTTCGCAATTATGTGGTCTCAATACGACATGCCATGGAATGGAATATATTGGAAATTATAGTATTGTGTAACTGAATGATGAATAATGTTCATATAATCACTATTGTTCCACGATACAATGTGGATTACATTGTAAGAATTCAATCACATAAATTTGCTAGTCGAGCCGTAATTTCATCAATTCGTAGAAAAATGTACACAAATTTGCACTTTTTTCTTCGTACTTATTTGTTGAAATTATTTCTTTCATCTACGACTGTAAGTAGAAATGTTTGCAATACCTTATCTTATCTGATCAGACGACCTCGTGTTTCTCAGTGAAGGGGGAACGTGACTTACACGAGCTTAGCAAAGTGAACCTTGCGAAGTATTCTACTGCCATGTCTCATCACGAGCGCTCCGTTAGGGAAAAGGTGATTGCGTTGGTGGAAAGTGCCATTTTCAGTGCCTCAGCAGCTGGAAGGCAATATGGAGTAAGTCGGAGAACTGCTTGCAAGTGGGTTCAACAAAATCGTGAAAATGGGGAGGTTGGAAGGCGTGCTGGTACTGGATTGTGGCGAGTGTCTACCGAAGTCCCGGACGCCGTTTTGGTGAACCAGGCTAAGGAGAATCATTTCCGCTCTTCAGAACAGTTAAGGCGCCTATCTAATTTTCCCGGTTGCGCGAGAATTGTTAGAAACCGTCTGAGAGATAATGGACTCCGAACTAGGAGGGCCCTTTTAAGATTCCAGGATAAATGTGTTCATTTGTATTTTCTCTCTTACCTCAAATGTAGCGAGTGTCTCCAATAATTATCATTGACTACTGAAGTTTCGGAGATATCCTGAAGTGATAGAAATCTGCACCTTTTCTACTACAGGCCACGGCGCTCAGTTATGACGTCATGCTCAGAAGAGAAATTTATTTATAGAACTTTACCCAAGAAAAGAGACATCGCACAATATTTGATGATTCTTTCCCCAAAAATGCATTATAACTAAAAGTTCATGAAACCGTGGGGAAAGTGGGGATACTCATATTGCATTTCAAAGAGTATTACATTTCTCCATACTCATGTGTTATTTCAATAATTTTCAAACTTCTAAATTTCAATTTTGACCAATAATTCAAATCACACGTAAGATATTACCTGCCGACAGTAAATATTAAGAGCTCCCTGGAAATACATTTAATACATTGAATAACAGCATAAAAGAATACTTACTGTTGAACAACTAGTCGCTGTAGAATTGCAAATTGTATCACCTGCAATCATATTTTTTTTCAATTCTTCACCCACTGGGAAAGAAAATTATACTTTCCGTGTTCCGTCCCATTGCATTTCGAAACACAACATTCTTGGTCATATTGTGAAATTGAATAGACTACACGACAGCTTTTAATACGTCGAAACGACCACAATATAGTTTACAACATGATAAATTATACTTACATTCATATATCCGGAAGGAAATGCAAAATTCAACTCTGCTCTACGATAAGGATTAAAATAAATTGCTATCTCCATATGCTATAATCGGCACAACATAACTCCCGCTCTGGCTGCCGAGCTAATAGTGAGTGCATGGGATGAAAGAGGAGGAAAATAAACTCAATTCTGAAAACATTTGTCTTTCAGAGCGAAGGATCTACTTTTCAGGCACACACCTTCCGCATTTCCCCTCCAACCACCGAAGTACGACGAAGGCCAGTGTACGTTGACGGGGCGGTGAAGTCGTTTTCGTGGAAAGTGCGACCAATGTCCACCCTCTCAGTAAACACAGCCATGTTTTGCAGGCTGAGTAGTATCTGCCGGGCGAGAGTGGGAGTTACGTTGCGCGGCTTGTACAACGTTGACTGTACGAAAAAATAACAAAGATCAGTTTTTGTTGTTTTCTTGGAGACGGTAGTGATCTGATTCGCTTCTAGATGTGACGTAACATAACGCAGCACCCTTAACACGCGTTCCAAAAAACATGATTCAATTCGAGTTGATTTCTTCTGTGTTCTCAATGAAACTGTAAGTCCGTAATTTAAGTTTATTTGGTTCACATTTTATTAACGAAAGTATTTCGTCAATATCTTCAGGGAATGGAAATAATTATCTCATAGTTTTCCTTATTGATTCCATTCCTTGTCGCGAAGAGGAAATGCGAAGAAACATGTAGAATCATCTTATTCAAGAACTATACCGATTCAATGGGTGATAGAAAAATGAACATTACAAAGATTTATTTAGTATCATTTATAATTTATTATTTGATATGTTATTCTAGAAGATAACTTAAAATACGTTCCGCATATCTTTTGTGAGAAGATGCATCAATGTGCGTAAAGAACATATATATCAAAATTCCAAGTTTGCAACCAATCCTGATTATATCAGTACCTAAATTACGTTTTTGTGAACTGACTGTTCTGTATTCGCAGAATATATTGGCGAGCATTAACAATATTTTACCCCTCCAAACTCTTGTGAAATCCCGCAGGGTTCAGATGAAAATTAATATCAATACGAGTAAATGATGTGTTACCAAGGCGGTACATGTGTGCAGAAGGGTTGAAAGTGTCAGGTGAAAAATGTTTGGAACAACGAACAGCATTTATTAATATTATGAGCGTTCCATAAAAAGGATGAAAAGAGCTCTACACATAATGCGAAGTGGTTGACATGAATTTCAATGAACGTCGATATATCAGGTCCGCATTTACGAAATAAATATTAATTTTGAATTAAAACAAGGGAAAAATTCATTAATTTACTCACCCAGAAACAAAAACTGAGCGTATATGTGGAGCATAATGTTTTGTTGCCTTTTACAAACAAATTGAATGTTTGAACAAAAAATAAATTGAATGATATGTGTGCGATATAAAACGATTCTCAGCTACGTGCTTTACCAACAAAGAGATGGAAATAATGCAGTGCATTGTATATTATTTTTAATATGTTTTTTACGTTTTAAGTACAATATATGTAATTAGGAATACGTAAGCCTATGTATGTAATAAAGAAATTTAAAAAATAAATTTATAGCAATGAAATTAAGTTGGGAATTTTTAAAATAAATTTGTTAATAATGTAACATGCTTAGAGAGATTGGATGAAAAATAAAATATTTTAGATAGATGATTACGAAGATTAATTAATTATTATGATGGAATAATTATTAAAAATTTATTAGAGAAATTATGAAATAATACATCAGTCTCAAAACCAGACCTAAAGCTCAATATTCTTACTTACTCCAGACATGTGACAAATAGGTACGGAATAATAAAATGATTATCTAAATTACTTGTCCAGAGGATCTGTAAAGAAAGATTTAGTGCAAATACATGTGCCTACAAATTACTATATTGTTTGTGTTAAAATTTCCGATTTTTGAAAGCTTCTTAAAATTCATGTTTTCTTGAATAGGTTTTAAAATTAGATGGTGATTTCGAGAATGTGTTGGAATGATTAAAATGCCTAGAAAATATTATGATGTACATTGTATTTGGGAATGTAATTAATGACATGTTAGTTTATTTCATTCACATGACGGGAATTTGGTTGTTTCGTGCATAATACCAAGTGAAGAACAGTAAATTGGTTACGGGTAGGGATTACCGTGGAACAGAATAATTGGGAGGTATCCTGCAATTTAAAAGCTTTTCAACTTGAGATGAGTGTGGGTGCATTCAAAATTTTGCCACGCGATTTGGCGTGATATAATTTGAAAACGGGAGGATAGGGTGACTTTTTTTTGAGGGAGGGGGACGGGTTACGGTTTTGGGAAAGTGCTTCAGGATGAGAGTGTACTGACAAATGAGTTGCTTGGCTCCTTTTTTTATTTATTTTCCTCTCACCATGTTCCGTGCTGTTCATTTTTCCTGTCCACATTGATGAATTATTTGGCATGAAATTCAAATGACTTTTTCATTTATACATATACCTTCGAGATTGATGGATATTTGGTTCCGTGAGCCTCATTATTATTTAATAAATGAGTAACGGAACTCAGATACTGAGATGAAATGGAGACATATTCAGTTCTTTCAATAGCATGATAATTTCTCATGATTTAGCTGACGTACATTAGTCATTTTGGTCGTTTTCCGTCTGCATTGTATATTAGTGTTACTAAAACCTCGCTTTTCCATTATACGTTTTATAAAATTAAAGTCACGTTATTTCTGGATATGTGGTACGTTCATATACATATTTGTCTTTGGTACAAGAACATTTAAATTTAAGGTAAATTTTCAGTAATCTTTCATTAACGTGTGTCATTGTATTTTAAGCTTAATTACCTTAATGTGATGCTTTCAAAGATAGCACTTAATTTCTGTTAGTTGTAATCTGAGAAAGCTTTATTTTACTTATTTACAATGATAAATATTAGTTAGATAGTTTTAACATTAAAATTTAAAAAAATATCACATGAGATGAGGAAATAGAAGAGTGTCTGAGACAATAGACCACGGGAGCTACAGTTCGCCCGACCCATTGGAACTGAACTTTCAGCAGATAATATTAAAATCGTTAAAATGTATCTGTATCCTGTAATATGTATTTGCCATTTTAAAAATTGAAAATTTCGTCACTATTTAATTAATTGTTAATTGTCTATTTGATGAATGGATGAATTATATTAAAATACAAAATCGCTTAATATTAATAAGAGTATTTAATACAACATTTATGATATTTGAAACAATGTTTATAATAATATTTTAAAATTTATCCCCCCTCCGTTGATTACGATCTAAATCCGCCACTGATCACCATTGATATACTATGTTTTAAGTATGTTTCCCTGGTTATGTATTACGAGAACTATTTATTTGTTGAACTTATATTAATGGTTCTATTGCAGAGCAATAATGAATGAGATAACATTTTTTCGTGAAAAGCTTGTTAATGCACATAATAAAAAGGAATCAACATCAGAGATTGCTAATGAATGATACGATAAGGGAAATATGGTCCAGATAACATCTCCAATGCGTATAAAAGGAAGCCGAGGTATCCATTTGCAGTTTGATGGGAGGAGTAACTGTCTCCTAGGTTCGGACTTACCCCTACAAGGCCTTTCAGCGGAATGACTAATTTAGTAAGTGCTGCCTCCAACGAAATGACAGGCACCAGGCAATTCTGATTCTCCGTTCAACCACTCGATGCGCCTCTGCAAGTGGCTCGTTTCGCCTCGATTTTCTTTTTCAATTACGTGTTTCAGAGACCAATTGCTCGTTCTTTACGAGTTTTCATCTTCTTTGAAGACGAACTGCGCTGTATTAGTGGATACATATAACATTACACAAAGCACTCACACAGGGATATGAGACTGGTTTAAGACACGAAGCAGAAATTAGTCGTCACACCACTGAATTTTAAGGCAAAAATGGTGAAGTCATTCTAAAAAATCCATCCATAATAAAAACGCAATATCTGTGCTAGTTATCTAATACATGTGGAGCAGTTTCGCCAGTTTTACATTAATTAGTTGAAAACGTGGTATAGTTTTACGAATTTTTATTTTTAAATATTTGAAGCAAAAGTGTTTTTAATTTATTGATAAAATATACCAATCAATATGCTGCCAAGGATGCATTGTATCATTAACTCTTGTAATTGCGTAACATTTACTGAGTTTGACTGATGATAACTGGTACATACAACAATTGCATTTTTACTATGGATATTATTACCAGTGATTCCGTAGCAACTAATATTTAAATAAATAATTTATGACTGAAAATTATTAATGGAAAAGAAAAATTTGTTTTCACAAATAACAAAACACTGAATATATTGACGATTACACGTAAGATAAAAGTTATTTAACATGCTCCGCATTCAAAATTAAGGGTAAATTTAGAAATAATTATTTTCTCAGTCTTGATTGTATGTACATATAAATCATATATTTATATAATACAAACTGGTAGCAGCAAAATAAAAACAGTTGTATACGTTTATTTCTGTAATTCATTCACTTTTTATTGATGTACAGAAAGTATTGTTTTTTTTAGATGAATCCGTGTTCTGGTGCCAAGAACAAAGAGAAATGTCTATTGTAACCTCTGACTGAGGCCATGTGATTTGTTGGAAATGAAGAAATCAAAGCGATGCCATATTTTTAAAAACTACATTGATTAAAATATCATTAAAACATTACTTTTATTTAAATGAATATTTCTGAGATAAAAATAATAAATGATAATTGCCAAATATTTATTTCCGTATGTACTTCCGAGTATATAGTTCGTATTTCAAATAAATTTNAATCATAGCTGAATATTATTGTAGTACGATCTTTGAGTGATGTATTGTAATTAATAATAATAATTATGAAAACTTATGTGCCAGGGTCTGAGAGAATACACAATTTCTTTAAACTTATTTTCAATATTTTACGAACGAGTTACTTGAAATTCTTTTTTACACTGTGAATACATTTGTTGGGACTGATGTACCTTCGCATTCCTCCCTGACGAAACCCATGCGATGAAAAGAAACGCTGACGTATTCTCCGCTGACGAAACTTCTACGTTTAATACGAGATAATACTTACATTTATAGGGTATAATTTTAAAAAATGTTCAAACAATTAAACCTATTAAGCCATAAACCACTACTCTTGTAACTGCAGCATGCGTGAGCACTTAGTCACTTCAATTGAGCTAACCACCAACTTTGGTGTGCTTTTCGTTCATGACTCGACCAACCCTTTATTCGGAACTTTGAAGTGATAAAACGCTAAATTGGAAATAATAGGAGAAGAAACTTTCAAGATAATATTTCAAAGTTCCGTTTTGAATCATTTGTTCGAAGAAACTTTATTTTTTATGAGAGTACTGTTACTGTTACACTCTTACGACGGCGTAAAAGAAATTCCCGCAGATATTCATAGTTAATAGTCTTATCACAGCAGGAAATAATTTTTGGGATGTAACGAATAGTGAAAATGTATATCGAACCTGGTTTTCAAAGCGATTAGCAGCAATTTTGTCATTAAGTGTTCTCAAATTTCACTTTACGTTGAGTTTTACCCATAATTACGAGAGGGTGAAGTTCAACAATTGTTCTGATTCGATTAAATATATTAATAGCTCTTTGTTATAAATTCATTTTTAGTTGTATTATTTTATTATTCTGAAAAAAAATCAAGTAATATTTTTATTTTTCTAGTCAAAGTAAAATTACGTACTATTTGTAAATAATGGACGAAAACAAAAACTTGGTTTAATTGTAATTTTTATTCTTATATATGACGTTGCGTTATTCTATTTTTGGATTTATGAAAAAAACATGATATTGAACACAAAAAAACCGAATAAAAGATCAGAGAAAATGTTATTTTGTTAAACATAATGTTCATTACGAGTAATTACACTTATTAGAGAAATTAAGAATAAGTATTTATTTACATATTATGGTAATAAGAAGGAAATCCGTAGGTTGGGATTCACTTTATAGATAACTTCTGACAGAGAAATAGAATATAGCAGTACATAATTTATTGCTGATGTATCACAAAGAAAAAATATATTGTCAATGTCATAAAAACAAGACGAGATGATTGTCAAATGGATCCCTTATTGCTATTTTTATAAAAGAAATAAACTGTAATGGAATGGTTAGAGATGGTGTTTTTACTTTTCCAATGAAATAGACACGATTGTTGTCAAAGAATATTTGTATTTTCAAATAATTTCTTTGTTTACTTAATAAATGTTCAAAGCATTTCTCCAGTATACACATCAGATCACGCTATATTAGAACGAAATACTTTATAATATCTGAAAATGTATACACGAACTGTAAAACTAACTTGTGTCGTGTGTACAAACGAGAACGAGACAAATTAATACAATCAAACAACACGGATCGAATTCGGATATTTTAACTGTCAGGCATTTAAAAAAACA
Organism: Laupala kohalensis; assembly: GCA_002313205.1. Taxonomy (NCBI): domain Eukaryota; kingdom Metazoa; phylum Arthropoda; class Insecta; order Orthoptera; family Trigonidiidae; genus Laupala; species Laupala kohalensis. The sequence continues at coordinate 397,979 of NNCF01126672.1, forward strand.
CATAATATTATTCAATTCTTTTCCATGAAAATTTTAAGTATTGGAATACAGACGCAATATGTTTTCTATTTTACATCATTACTGAAGTAGAGAGAGGAAAGAGAAAAACAAAACTGATAAATAATAAACAAATAAATAAATTTATTGTCAAAAAACAGTACAAACTGCGTATGACCACGTGGAGGGAAAAAAAAAACTAATTTACTCTCCGGAAGCAAGCAAGGGACCATCCCANATGTTAGTGGTGTAAAAAGTAAAATAACAATAGATCTGTATGGTCTTACCTTTCGAGTAAATCGAAGAAATCGTAAGTTTCGATGAAGTAGCATTTGTCTCCTCTTTACCATAGCAGTTCTCTGCACTCAACCAAATGAAGAAATCCCAAAAATAAATTATTCTAATTTTTCATTTGAATAAGAAACTTTTGTATCCACATAAAATCTATTGTATATCTGTCCAACATGAAATGAGAATAAATGGGTTTAGCGTCTACCCTGTACGGTACCAAGTACTTTCGAGGAGCGTCCGTATAGATCCACGTAATAATCGATGACAATTTGATCTCATGCCGTCTATTCTCGTAATGAATTGAAATGAAACCGAACGTGTGTTAACACAATTTTCTCATATGCTTAGCATTGAGGTTTTTTTTTTCTTTTTCGGGGGTATTATTCAATTTCGTGAATCCATGTTTACATGATATTTTATAGATTCTGTTATAGGTAATGGTTTAAAACAATATAATTCTGGAAGAACGTCTATCAATTAATTGACTACTCAATTTACTTAGTTGCTTATACATTATAACGGAGTCATTACATAAGCAAAAAATACAAAGGTAATAATATTTTCGGGAAATAATTATAGTTTTAAGCAATTACGATAGGGAGATAATTATTGTGCGTCCGTATCATTGGAACTAACGAAGGGAGAATTAGCGATAGGGTTAGTCCTCAACTCATAGTAGCAATAAAATTCGTATTAGCACTTTTCAAATAATGGAACATTCAGAGAAAAATATTTTTTTAAATTGGAAATTGACTCCTTTGCTATACTAATATTCTATATTTATTCTACCCTTAAGAATTTGTCGGAAGGAATATCGAAGTAAAATGTAGTTTCTATCATAAACCTTCAGAGTTATTTATCAAATGGGACCGTTGTTTACGTACAAGTATGTTTGATGCAAGTCTTGTGTTTGGCGATGGAACCGGAATCCTATTTCCGTTATGAATGCAATTTCTGTCTCGTCTAATAGTGGGACGATCAATTAAGGAATATTGCTAACTCATTAGTTTGTTGACAAGTCATTTGTTTTTAGAGCACATTCAATTTATTGTGTTTACCTCGGCTATTTATTCAATGCTCTTTTCTCAAGGAGGTGAGCGTTCATTGCTTCAAAATGTACGACGTCGATAACAACACCGCAAATAAAGGAAAAAATGACCTACTTCCCTTACCAGTAAATTTTCAACAAAAAAAACTTAAGTTTTACGCCATCGGAGACCAAAGAGACTAATTAATAGAAATCACAGGAAAATTCTTTCAGAAAGTATAAACGAGTAGTTTTTTTTTCAATCAAATTGGGTTGATGTAGTTGTTTCCCGCAGTCGATTTTTTATGAGTTGCAAAATAATCTACTGTATAAAGACTATAATAATCGACTATCGCCATTGGGTTGCAACGATTCAATAGATCCCAAATCAATCAAAGGTATGAATGCCTGAGAAAAATCAAGTATCACTTTGCTCTCTTCTTCATATGTTTTAACTAAAAAAAAACCTCTTGGCAAAGAGGAATAGGGTTTTATCGTTCTTTAATTAAATAAAATTATATGGTCGTGTAGAGGCATTTTAGATACTTTATTTTTGATTTAGAATAAAAACTTAATAGTTAGAAGAGCACTTGATTGGTCTCCTGAAGTTCTATGTTGCTGACGTGTGTTGCAGTACTTCATCGACAGACTTTGGAAGTTACTAACATTCAATTCAAAGGGAAACTTTTACTGCAGTTTTTAGTAAACTTTGGAGAACAATGTTTCACGGAATGTTTCACCTCTTCTTTGGGGTCAAACATTTCTTCATGTTTGTCATGAAGAGTGGTGTCTGATAAAGGTACTCCAAATAATGTCTTGAAAGCCAAACGTTCAGGATTGTAATGTGAATATGTGTAAATTTCGAGAGTCGGGAGCTCTGCGTAGCAAAATCTTCCATTTCGTAACCCCTCTCATATGGTGGCAGCGATGTACACCGTGGCTCACCACCGGCCTCCAGGCGAAGCAGCAGCTACAGCAGCAATGTCCCGAGCACCGGCAGCAGTAGCACCGCCATCGCCTGTGGCAGGCGTCTGGCAGTTCCTCTTCTCCTACCCCGCCGCGCGTGGTGCTTCGTTCGCCCTGAGGTCTCCAGGGAGTGGGCGGGCTTTGCTTAAAGCCGAGTACACTACTGCGCGGCTCGGCTCCACCGCTGTCGCCCGTTCCTCCTGCTCCTCCACACCTCTCCCCATTGCCCTTCGCTTGAGCCGAGGAAATGTCATCTCGCTGTGCGAGGCATTGCGGATGGGTCAAACACGGCACCCTACATCCTTTGATAATGCCGAACGAAAGGAGGGGTTTCTTGGGAATGGGATGATATATGTATTCAGTAGCAAACGAGCAATCTGTAAGGTATTAATTTACAGTTGAGGTGCTATTTTAGACCAACCAAAATATATAAAATGAGCTGTCATTGATACTTACTGTGCAAAAGCTGGGAATCACTTCTCGATTCCTTACGCTACAAGCGCATCTACTTTAATTTCAAGTTATAACATCCCATCTGCTACGTGTAATTTTACCAGAGCAAAGATTTGTATATCTTACATGTTATTCCGCAGAGATATACCTCTCCGGTTCCTTAACTTTTGAATACGTAATGAACTTCTTAATAGCTGCAAGTTAAGTCCGTTAACTGACCCCATTGCTAAGAGAGCCTGTTTAAAATTCTATAATTTCCATTTGCTCTTCAAGTTTTCGATACACACTGTTATTCATGAGAGTTGAGATCATACTGTCTTGCAAGTTCATAGAAGTTACAGTTGCTCGAGCGTCCCGAAATAATTCTATAATGGTTTTTTTTAACAATAATTAATCTTTGGAGGTATAGTGCAAGTCTTGGACCATTAGAAGCGGTAGGATTCGAATGAGTGTGTGAGATTAAAATGAGTTGGAATCATTCATCTTTTCTAATTGACAGTCGTAGAAATAGCCACCAAAACAATAATTAATTGTCAACAGCCAGGTGAAAATTGCTACGGACCGGGACTCGAACCCGTAATCCTTGCCGCAGGTGTGCTATCCACTGCATCATCCAACTCGACTCGTAAGTCCGTACGCAACTTCCACTTGGCCTCATCCGGTAAACCTGCGTCACGTACCCCTTCAGAGGATAAGTGACCACAGGCGGCTCCAATGCTGGTAGCTCTTATGCCCGGTTTTCGCGTACCTACGCATCGTATGCATATTTTAACTCACAACTTCCGAATACCTACTCGTGGAAGAGTGTTTGCAACGTGAAGGTTGGTCAGGATCCCCCGGGTTCGAGTCCCAGTCCGTCGCAATTTTCACCTGGCTGTTGACGTTGCAAACGCTCCTCCACGAGTAGGTATTCGGAAGTTGTGGGTTAAAATTATTAATTGGTTTTAAATAAAAAAAATTGTCGGCATCCGCGGCTGAAATTTTTAATGTTGCTTCGGTTGACAGGATGTCGCCACGTTTTGCTTCCGGCATTACCCAAACAGCCGAAATATTGTCTTAGATAAAGATGCATCCTGAACGGAATAATACGACTGTTTATTGAAAAGAATAAATTTTCAGGAGAAGTCAATTCAACTTCAGGATAAGCACCGTCGTAAAAAATTATGAAAATGTTGGGAAAGTTTGTAGGATAAGTATTCGGAAAATATTAATTGAAGGATTTTCTACTATTCTGCCACAGTTTATATATATCTCTGTGTAACGAGACGTTTTTTAAAACAATGTCCTTAGTTGGAATTTCCAAATTTATGTTATGATGCAGGGTGACCAGTGGCGTTGTGCCTCGCGTACTCGCTTTCTACCTCTGATGACGCTGGTTTAAACCGTCCGATCGTAATATTCGCGGTGGAGGACGAAGCGGGGTTCGCGGCAGGTTTTCTCGGGGTCTCCCGTTTCTCCTGCCATTCATTACACCACAACATTCACTCATCATCATTCGCCCTCATGTCACTCGCCTCGGGGAGGTGCGTCAGACACCCTTGTCACATCGAAAGAGGCATCACACCACCCTTCGTCTCCGACCCCTACTAGAAATTAGAGAAACAACTTATTATGATGCAACTTTACATTTGTAGCGAAAACCTGCCGCTGATTTTCTGTTAATACAACATACATGTTAGAAATTCATGACAACGTTAAGATATGAAACACATACCGTTATAAGAACAAACCCTGACTCATGGAGGGTGGGTAGTACGCTTTAAAACTAAAAGCGAGGCAGGGGGAATCCCCGAAGGACCCTAGTCCTAGAGACGCTCTGCCGATGCTCGTTTGTGTTGCTCTCTCGCTCACTCACGCCTCCCATTTTTAACAGGATTTGCTTTTCTTTACGCGTCAAGGGACCGGAGGATGACAGCACTGGGGAGGAAACTGAGATCATGACGTAACGACGGCAATGGTGGCAGCACGGGGATTAATTAATCGGTATCGGGAGAGTGTACCGAACTGTTGCAGCGGAGCGCGTTGAAGCAGGACGAGGAAGGAAGAGAGAAAATAGGGTTGAGGAAGATTGCCAATGGAAGAATGGAAGTGACTGACGCGGGAAGTGGCGCATAAGAAGCTCGCGATAGAGAGTGGTAGCTATCCGGGGAGCTACCCCTAGACCCTGAAGACTACGTTGCCAACACATGAATACTTTACTAATATTATCAGAAATCATTAAAGGATTTTGAGCGCTGATAAGATTTTACTTCATAAGAAGGTGAAATGTCAAGGAAACATACACATTAGACAGTAATGGCACTACAGATGTGCAGTGACCGATATAGACCGTTGTCAAGAGGAAGGGAGTGGGCTAGCCGGGGGGGGGGATCTGCGGAGCATTTCTGTTTGAAAATCATGGTTTCAATTCACAAATTTTATAAATATTATATTTTAAACAAAATTCATCGATTTATCAAATAGATGATCAACAATTAACAATATTAAATAGCAAACAAATTTATTAACTGATTAAAGTACAAAAATGCCTTTATCTGTTGAAAGTTTAGGTCTAATGGGTGGCTACATCCCCCTTAGCTTCCCCCCCACCATAGATCCACCACTGAAGATGTGGTATGGACTAAAATGAATAGGATGCAAGTCCATTATGAATTGAATTAAACTTGCCTGGAATAAAAATATAATTTATGTGTGACCGAATGTTTTAAGTTTGGATTCCTGACAGATCTATAATTTTTCCTATCTTACCTGAACAGACATTAATGATTCTTGACGTATAATAATAAATATCAAATATTGAATGAAATTTTTCAATTTATCATACGCCAATGCACGTACAGCAGAGGTTCTGAACTTAAACCCTCAAGTTCCACTCGCGATTGAATATCAGAACGAAAGAGACTTTATTAATAAATTAAAGGCGTCTTATAAATATTAAAACAGACGTGGTGAAGCTGTGTATTATAACCTCTTAACTAAGACTTCTTTTACGTGGGGCTTTGTTGCCATCAACAATGAGAATAAATGCTTTCTTTTGAAAAATTTACGACTCTGTCCCTTATTCCAGAAACATTTTTTTCCTCCAACGAATGCTTTATAAAACTAACCTAGATTATGAACTCACAACTTCCGAGAACCTGCTCGGGGAGGGAAGTTTACATCGTCCACGGCCAGGAGAAAATTGCACGAACCGTGGCTCGAACCNGCCGCAGGTGTGCTACCACTTCACCACCCGCCTCGAATCAACCCGTACACAACATCCACCTGGTCTAACCTAGGTTCATCTAATCCAGATTTTGTTGAAGTGGCAATTCTTTTCGGTTGCTGGTTGTTGGCAGCCGTGATGTGATTGAATGCAAGCAAAGGCGAAAGGCGGCCGTTGGGGTGTGCCGGAAGCGAGTGGGGCGGCGACGTTACGGCGACGCCTAACGTGTTTCATGCTGCGTCGCGACGCCTCTTGCGGCTTCCCGCCACGCTGACTGACGTGCAGGGCGACCCGAGGCGCGATCTCACAGCCAGGTAGCCGCTATCCATCTCTCTCACATAACATGGCAAGCGTGTTTTACGAGAGCGAAAGTTGACCAGGATTTGAGTGGAGGACGTTCTGCCAACAGTATGAAAAAACTTCTAAGAATATATACAAAGATAAGTCTTACGTAAAAAATCACATATTTGAAATATAATGGAAGTTATAGTAAGTGCCAAAAAAATATTTATTCCAAAACGGCTTTCGACAAGTTATGCTATCTTCCTCAGTGCTCTACAATCAAAGTTACATGAATATAACTGCAGGTAAAATGATCTTAAAAATTAATAAGACACAAAAATATTTAGAAATAAAAAGGAGTGGTATGTTGTAGCTAATAATACACCGAAATGTTTTAATACCAATAATTCTATTTGGTTTCAGATCGTAAAAACTATGTAAATAGTTGAAAGATAAACTACGTGTTTGGAAAAAATATTATTTGAAAAACTTAAAATGAGTGAACATTTCGCAATGAGCCAATCGTATTACCTTCTCTGCCCTGGAGGGTGTGTGTGGGTGACAGGGAGAGATTGTTTGTCCATTTAAAATGTGTGTTGGTTTATTGCTATTTGAAAGTGGATTTTTCTGTTGTATTATTTATTTTCTATTTCTAGTTTGTTTGTATGCGTTTCCGGGTTCAATGAGCGGCTTGAATATAACACGTGTGTTGCAAAATGAGATTTTTCGGCCTTGTATTTTAGTGCATGTAGTGTTCTTTAAGGTGGATACGAAAATTTCCCCCAGTTTGTTCAATATAGAATAAATGATATGTTTTAAAATCCCTTTTCGGTTTATGATTATATTTTCATTTTTATCATACGGTAATTCAATATGCTCTATGACTGGATACCTAGCGCTTTCTAGTTGAGAATGGAATTATTGGTGAATTACATTTTTAATTACATAATTGATGAGTTAAACATTGAAACAAGTAAACGGTATTGTGCGAATTAACAAAATTCAAGTCCTAAACCCCCACAATGATGCACATTATGTGTCTTATTAATACATTGCATTGCAAATACATTAAAACTCCACTTATAAAGTTATGTCTCTGAAATTTTAACATCTCTCAAAATACAAAATACAAAAAAAAATATCTAAATTTTAGAAACGAAAATAATATTTTATGTGTGAGTACTACTCTTCCGGTTCGTTTCAAATTTTGATAACATCCCCCGTCACCCCAGAAATGGATTCAGTAAATTATTTATGAACGGTTTTAACGTGTATGAATTTTGTACATCTATGAAAAAATAACTTGTAGAAACAAGAGAATCGGAATGATACGCCCGTGATTACTTGGATTCACTTTGCATTAAAACCGTTCACCTGTTTCACAAAAAAACCCTCTGCTTACACGATCTGCACCCTCTCTCCTTTCGGTGCCCGCAGAATCCGATAGTTTCCACGATCGGAGGCAATAAAACTGCAGTGGGTGGCCGGAAACGCAGATCCGTGGCGGGGTGCGGTGGTCGGGGAAGGAGCGTTGAGGGGACGTGGGACGGGGGTGGGGGTGCGGAAAGCGCTAAGCGCATTACACAATTGACCGCAAGCGAAGCCACATGCCGGAGACAAACCCGCCTCCCAGACCGCGACAAAACCGCTAAATGACTCGCGCTGTGCGTAATCGCGGATGAGAATGCTACGGGAAAGGGAAGTTGGAGGGTTATGTCCCCAGGGGGATGAAATAGCTTGGATGCGTCTCAGCAAGAAGTGAAGGAAGTGATAATTTAACTTGGAAGACAAGGCACAATTATGGTTATAAGGCACAATTAACGGTTATAATTTAAAAAGATTTTTTGCGTTTAAGTCTTGAAGAAATAAAAACTCCTATTTACAACCTGCCAAAGTGTGTGTCACACTGTCTTATTTGTAAATTAAGAGAATTAAATCGTAAAATATCTCTATGTTGAAAAACCCACAATTTTGTCGTAGCCCTGATGAATGCCAAAATAAACAAGAACGAAACGTTAGCAGGTTGTAAATAGGAGTTCTTATTTCTTCAAGACCAAAACCCAAATTTTTTTACTAATTATTATTAAAAATGGTCGAAAATCAGGTTAATTAATAGTTCAAAATATGTCCATATGCTAAAATATATTTTTCTATCTATAAAATTAATATTTGATTTGTTTATTTAATGTCTTCATTTTCTGGCGATGCTGTTCTGCGTCTTTTTATCATCTGGAATGAAAACTCATATAATTTAGATTGACGAAACAAGTGCCAAGATTATTTAAAACAATGAGAATTAGTTACGCTTTATTTATAGGGTGGTTAATGATGAGTGAAAACAAAATTTTCAGAATGCACAAAGACGCCGGCATGAAATTCCAATATTGAATTATGCTTTTTCAATAAAGAAAATTGCCAAATTGGAAATAATATGGCTGGTAATAATAAATTTATTGTCAAAAAACAGTACAGACTGCGTATGACCACGTGGAGGACAATAAACTAATTTACTCTCCGGAAGCAAGCAAGGGACCATCCCATCAATTCCGATCAAGGGCCCTAAGGCAGAGGCGGATTCAAAAATTTCAGCAAAAGTTCCTAGATAAGATAAAAAGTTAGCTGCGAGTTATAATACATATATAATGTCAATATGTTTGTAATTTAACGCAAATATGTTTGTAAATTTACATGTACAAGTTATTATCGAACTATAGATTATTCTGAGTATAGTGTTTAAAAATCATAAGAGTTGAAAAAACACTAAATTCACGATTTATTGTTACAATAAACACGCCCCTAGACAAAGCCTAGAGAACCTGTATAAGAAATCCGCCTCTACCCGAAGGAAAAACGGAGAATAACCCGGGCCAGGACGGGGCTACAGAATTAATGTTCACAACCGTGCCAAAGTTGAGTACACATATGTACAGTAATACGTATCAACCATTCATTGGTTTATGTATTACACGTATTGGCGCATGCTCCTGCTCAGGATAACCATGCGCCTTTCCCCTAGACAGCTAAAACTAAAATTATAATCACAAATCACATCAGTTTTAATCAAGTATGTTAAGGGCGGTGAAAATAATAGGTCTAGTAATAAAACTGAAATAGTTTACGTACCTTCAAGATTACTACTAGTTTGATTAACGAAGCCAAATATATCAGCTAAGACACCTTTATGCTTAAAAAATCACCTCTCCTCACCCACGGAAGATATATTTCTTCGAGCGCCTCTAAAGATTCACGACACGGTTCTCTCTCTCTCTCTCTCTCTCTCTCTATTCGTACACCATGAATTGTTTTTGTGTGAGGTTGGACATTTTTATTCGCTTATCCTAAGAAGCTTTATAGATTGGATTAAGAAAAAATATTGGATTCTCGATTTTAAATTCTCTGCTATGACAATACTTATGTTGACTTTACTCTTCGTGTGACCACAAAATTTGCTAAAATTTACGAAATGGACGATTATTTGGTGATCTTTGGCAACGTATTGCATACAGGATAAAGAAGATAATATTATAAAATACTAATAACTTTTTACTTTACTCTCGAATGAATTATCATTTAAATTATTTGTGAATCATTTCCACTTGATGCGAATGGTATCTTACTTTGAAAGGGAGCAAAGTACGTATTTGTGTCACATAGCCAGTTTTGATTCGTGGAAGATCTGCAATTGGATTTCTGGTATTTCTATTTTCAACCAGTCCCCAACCGACACACCCAGTTATCCGGTATTTACCGGTTGGGCAACTTCGTTGTCAGTTGAAAATAATTTTTAATGACAGATAAGCAAAACTTAACATCTACAAATCGAAACTATTTTCACCTTGTAACTTTTATGACTCATCACCTATATTATTTCCAAAAGTTAACTTTTTGTAAATATTCTATTTTTCTCTTCTTTCTTAATCAATTGCAAAAGGTTTATGTGTCATTAGTACGATTCGTAATCTTATATTTTAACAAACGATTTAGAAATAATCATTTTTAATTTCTAATTGAATTAAAACTGTTGTTGCATCTAAGGAAACTAATCGAGATCTCGACATGTCATAAATATAGTCATTTAAACACTAGTTCATTTATTATTAAGTTTATTACATTTATTTAGCTTAAAAACGAAATGCTTGATTATAATTTTTTATACGTGTCATTTCCCGTTGGCGTGGACTCGCCGATTGGCCTCGTTGAGGTCCTTGGATATAAATTTATTCTGGAAAAGACTCATTTTTCTTGCCACAAATTTATTGATGTCAGATTCAATGTGATTTGTCCCTCAAGTGTTTTAAATTTTTCATTTGTTTAACTACAAATTTTTCATTAACAACAACGACAGCGGTAATTAGACGATATCTCTGAGGGGTATGGCGTGGGTTCNGTCCCTCAAGTGTTTATATTTTTCATTTGTTTAACTACAAATTTTTCATTAACAACAACGACAGCGGTAATTAGACGATATCTCTGAGGGGTATGGCGTGGGTTCGAACTCTGCTAGGCCGAACTAGGTTAGGTTTTCAGCTGGGGTTTCTCTCACCTACTCTGGACAAATGTACCACAAGTTGTCTGGCAATCCAAAATCCTCAGGTAAATGTCCCGAACCAAAAAAGATGTAATAGATAAATAAATAAATTTTATACAGATAAAGTACTTTCATGGTGGCTTAAAGAAAAGAATCGGGAAGGTGCGGGTACCCCCCATCCATCTCCTAAATTGCGCGTGTAATCGACGTTATATATAATCTCACAACTTAGTACAAAATCATCATCATACCTGGTATTCAACACATTAATAAATCACAAAAAGTCAGAAAGTACAAAAACTCCGACCGTGGTGCAGTACTATGGTCTCAATATTTGCAGGTGATGCTTTGGATACCCCTGACCTACGGGACCCAGGGGCGTGATGTCGCCCGCGGCGGGAGCACAGACAATTGACACTCGGCGCGCAGATTTTTCTCTCTCTCCCCCGCTCTCTCTCTCTCTCTCTCTCTCAATTGGTGATTGATGCGGGAAAATCAGAGTATCACGTTCAATGTTAGCTTTTGGTAAAATATCAATAATAACGAATAAGGAAATGAACGTATTTCCAGCAATATATATATACTGTAAGCATTTGTTTAGGATTTATGATTGCATTTTTAAATAATTTAATACTCATACTTTAGAGATACAAGTATTTTTATATGTTAATTTTCATTAGCTAATGATGCTTAAAATTATTTTTTTATTACAGTGCAATAAAGGTGTTCCTTCTCAAAATCGCAGTTTTTTTAGGACAAAATAGGATGTTGGTTTTGTTACATTATTATTTTATTAGAGATATAGTTCGCAGATTGCAACTTAAATTGGTGAGGTAATTTCGTTCATCAATTGAAAAAAAAACACACGATAATATATATGAATAAATATAGTATTGCATTTTATTTGACGTCTTTCTAGTCATAAATTCTTTTTATCGTTGTGTGGAACAATTATTCTCACGAAGTGATCAAGCAATATTCCGTTAGAATTATCACAAATTCTATTGCTGTTTCCTTGAAATATTTTTCCACCTTGGTACTAACTAGCTTGTAATACAGGCTCCAGAATAATTCATCTTGTATCCATTTTAAATGAGTACCTTTAACATATTCACCGTAGAAGGTATATTAGTGCCGTGAAGATCGTCACATTGGCTTCCTTAGAATGTTTCTCAATCATTACTATACAAGTCATAACGAAACTGAGAACGTTGTTGCGGGTAGTCAATTTAAAGACACGTGGAGAAAATGACAAAAAAATATTTAACCTTTCGTCTCGTTTGTTAAATGTATTACTTTCTAATAAAGCATTATGTGACCTCTTGGCCGAGTGTTTGAGGCGGAATTCTTCTCTGAAGCTTCTGGGTTCGAATTTCGAGTATGGTAATGGTGTTCTCTTGATAATATCTAAACATCTCAATTATCACTTTTCCCTATAATAACATTGTCGTACGTGCATCTCCAGTTACCTAGTCACTTCTCGAGATGGTTCAAACCAGTCTTCGGACTGCAAACTAAAGAAGAAAAATAAACACATTTAATGTACATATTTGTGCCACGTGACATCCATGTTTTATAATAGATTTCAAAAACAAAGGTTCGCATAATTTATAATAAACGTAAAAATAATGATATACTTTGTATCTGAGACTTCAACCAAGGTATGAATAAATTGTGCAAATTCAACAGTGGTGGTATTAAAGAAAACGTTTTGAGGGGGATTTAATCCTAAAAGTCGTCTTTGAATTATAAACGATGAGTTGAGTGGAGCATACTCGTACGTCATGGATTTTTGTACACAGAATTGGAAGGCGACTTCTCTAAGCTAAAACCCCCTGCGGCTTTCGTTTCCACCACCTGTCCTCCCACCCTTTCCTCAACCAAACAACAGTGGGTTGAGAACCGCCGACCGATAATTAGCTCTGTAATGACGGACGACGAGACCAATCACATCCGGCCGTGTTCGCCCTTCGCATCATGTATTCGACCACGCTTCGCCTACCCGATGCCTCTGTATAATGCAAAGTAACAAATCAGATTTTGAACTTGTGCATGATTGCACTGCCAGCAGCAACGCGACGACTCATCAGCAGCGTGCATTCGACCAGCGCTTTCTCAGCAAAAGAACACAAATTGGAGGATATAATCATCTTGATCCGAAGATGAGGTTTATAATGATGGAACCCAATCCTTATTAATATTCTAAATGCTGTATCAATGTAGAAGATTTTTTTCTCCATTTTGATTTTATTTTTCCCCTGTTTCTCGAACGTAAGACCATTATCTGGGGTTTGTTTTCTCTTTACAGAATTAATATTAAAAACTGCCTTTGTAAATATAACTGCCTTTCAAAACTCTTTGCAACAACCTCCTTCTCTTCCCTTATATTCTCTGTTACTTGCTTTACTCGAGCTACTAAATTCCATATATCAGTGTGTAAGATTATAACATTTCATATCTTTGTAAATACTGCGGGAGATATTTGCTACCTCCAAGGAATAGAACTTGACTGAGCGCTGAGCTCAACAGACAGGTTCAAATCACGATGATGCCATGGAGTTTTTGCTCCCAGGCCTATTCAGTTGGTTGTAAACTGAGTCCCAAATCTCTCGCGAAGGTCAAAACGAAGAATGCTGACCACATCTTCCTTCGTCGAAACCACAAAATCACGAAGTGTTCCAAATGGTAATTAGTTAGATGTGACCATTTTATATAAACAAGTTTTGACAGGTTGGTGTTCACGCATTTTAGTTTTCTTTCTAAAGCGACGGTGTGAAAACACAATCCAGCTGTATAAATACTCTCTTGATTTGGTTCAAACCGAAATAGAGCTGAGAGTGCTGAAAAATTCACCGTCTACTTATACTTTTTGTACTCTCTTCAAATCTGATGAGAACAATATTTTTATTGTTGTTGTGATTGCATTCAAACCAATCTCTGACCAAGCAACAAATATTATGACAAGTTGGGGTAGTTCAAGCTAAACTCGCATCTATCATTTATGAAGAACACATGCGGGTTGTTGAATTCTGAGTCAATTGAATGGTTTCGCTCGTTCAGTCTGAAACAGAAACGAATCGTTTAGCTTCTATTCTCTGCATGTAAAATATGCCGTTCAGGGATTTGGTAATTTCCAGAATTTTGAAGTCCTCTGTAGAGGAGATGGCAATGTTTAATGAGTACACAGACATACAAAGTATCAATAAATACTTATGCTTGACCGAATTAAGCAGACCACAATTTTTCATTGTAAACACATGTCACAAGTAGATATGAAACTTTAAAATCACACACAACGAGTCAACATATTAAAACAGTATAAAATGCATATAACATTATTAATTTGGCCGAACATATGTACTTATTGATTATTAACTTGCAGATGAAATAGAGAACTTAAAATAACATTACGTAGTGGGTGTGAATTCGTAATGGCATATTTCTATTGCGTTTGTTAACAAAATATATCATAAGTTAAACGACAGAAATGTCATAATTTCAGTCAAACATCTAACTCATTATGTAATTTGCCGTACTCATTCTTAATTGTATAAATAACACTAGAAATAGGGAATTGCTTTATATTATGATTTGCATTAAACAGCTTTGTTTTAGTTGTAGTGAAGTTTACATCAGTTAAAGACTCCTAGGGCGCAGGAACAAATTGCACGTTTCAGACCTAGAAGATGATACAGCATTTTAGGGGGAAAAATCAAATTGTTATGACAAGATATACCACCTTAAATTTATTCACAAGTTAAGGGTATCAGAATAATGTTTTCAAACTAACAAATACATAAATTGCTGCATCATGTCTCTACAAGGAAACCTTTTTGCCTCTCCAGACATTCTTAAGGGTCATAAGTTAGCATTGCAGGGACTAGTTTCTGGACATAATAATAACGAATATTTTACTTTTTAACAGTTTAATATTTCTTCAATAATCTGTTTTAAAGTGCAAGTTGAATTAATATCGTAGTAACTTCCGAATACGTCCTTTAGGTGACGCTACTCACCGATAAATGATTCAATGAAGTCCCCATAGAATGCTTTTAGATCATAACTATTCCAGTCCGTCTTCTTGGCTCAATAATTTCGATGTTTGTGTTTATTATTGATTTTTAAACTTTTTCTAACTCTTAAACAATATAATGGAAAAATGTATGTGCACAAAATGTAAGTTATATTCTTGTATATATACTATATTCTTACAATGTATAAACTCGAAAATGTCTATTTGTTTGACTACCTTTTCACGACTAGACCACAACCGATCGTGATGAAATTTGGCAAGGAGATAGTTTAGATGTTCAGGAAGAACATAAGCTAACTTTTCTTTTTAAAATATATGAAAACTAAGATAGAAAATTGTTGTTGACTAAAAATGTCGATGAAGTCGGGGGAAAAAATATCTTCGGAGAGGTATTTATGCTTACCTTGCCTAAACGGTTAGAGAGAGAGAGAGAGAGAGAGAGAGAGATGACAACTATGTGTGGCAATGTTGTCCGCCTCAGAGAGTTCTACAAAAACAAAAATCAAAAAACAAACAAAAAAACAACGGCGTACTTCTCCACTCACTTCGATCACTAACCAAATAATAGTCATAGTGTCTTACACAATGTTCATTCATTTACATACAACAATGCTTGCAATATAAAAATATGCTCTTATTTATGAAAGAAAGAACATTTCTTAACTTGTAATTTTGATAAACAAATTAATCCCTGACGAGCTTTCTATAAAAAATGCATAATATATTTAAGAACAAAAGCGTTCAGAGAGAACGGAATATTATATACCATACCTTTTGTTTGATTCGTTGTTCAAAGGTTCATTATTACAATGCGATTTCATACCGGCACATGGGTCATCTCGCTCCACCTCAGAACTGCCACGACAGTTGATCTTTTCAGTGCGGCCAACTGATTAGTATTACTGCCAACCCGTACTGCCAACTTGTACTTGGTGCGGATTCCATCACATACAGACTCACTAATATTTACCATATTCTTTAAAGTACGTACATAGCTTTACGTCGAAACGCAAGTAGTATTTAAAAACCTCTCCCTCCCCACCCACTTCAGCGAACTTAATCGTCTTCCGATCCATCAGGCTGATGAGGGATGGATGAATCGTTTGAACGCAAACATCGTGGCTTGCGTTGCGTGTTGCTGAATGCCGCCGAGGGTTCACTCGTCGCTGTCGACAGATGAAGAACGCCGCCCGTGGATTGACGCTAACGAGTTCAAGGGAATAATCGACGCGGGGAGGGATGGATACTGCGCTGCTTCTGCGCCGGGGACGGTTGTTGAGGGTCTTCTTCACTCTCCCGCGTAATGACACCGCAGTTCACATACAGGGGAAAGGGGGGAGGGGGAGGGTTCATATTAATTAACTCTGGTATAATTTAACTTTATCGACCGCTGTGGTTCTGCGGTAAGCTAAATACTTCGGATTTCTCGTGGAATATGAAACTGGGTCGTGGTGAGTTTTTGCTGTTTCCAGGAAGTTTAAAAAACTCTTGGTTTTCATGAAGCTTTTTGACTATTTCTTAGATTCTGAAACAGACCGAAATTTCTTTAAATAATCGTGATTGCAACTTTAATTAATTATTTCCCTCATTGATTGGGCGGAGGGACAACTCAGGCGAACACGAAGCAACTCACACCGTAATCACTACTACAATTTATTTATATTTACGATTTATTAAAGACACAAACCCAGGTGTTTTTCTATTGGTTATAGAGCCATTACGTATATCGCACGATATTAATAATGTACTGCAAATATGTAAAAATATTTTAGTGACAATATCCCGATGCAATGTGGTCTAACTGAGTAACTTCTTTTATTTTATGTTTATTGTATCTCAGTTATACATTTTTTGCTGTCGGATATGTGCATTATTGTTATTGCTCGGAGTTTGTTCCTGGCCTCATCACAACTGGTAGAAAAGACTTTACATGTATATGAATAATTTTATTGTAATTCATGTCATAATATTTTCAAATTTGAATTCGTCTGATGGCATGTTTGTCTACGAAGAGTTCGATGGCATGTTTAAGAACATGTATATTTCGTAAGTCCATGAGAATACATCAGTTCTGTATTAAATATTAAGCTTTTATGATTAAATATCTGAATGATAATGTTCAACAATTTAGATTCATTTTTGTATCATAGCAATGTTTGTATGTTTCTGAAAAACTACTGTGCAAATCTTGTACGTAATTTACAAATCTGTTATTTAGATTAACAGGGTTGTAGAGCAGTAAACCTTCTTCTTCTTTATTCTTTGCTATTTTCTCTGATGAAAACTAAAAGAAATGTGTTTCGTTCTTTGAATGACAAGTAAAACATAAATCATTCATTCAGAACATCTTCGAACATATTTTGTTGATAAAAAGTTCCTCGCTTATTTGATAAATTGTGTCCAAATATATTAAATTTGGAAATAAACAATAACCACAATTGAATTCAAACAAGTGTGGACAAGGCTCAACAATATACGCAAGACGTTTTATCTAATCGAAATACTATAACAAATGCTAATTTGCAAAATATTAATCAATAATTTTTTTTTATTACAAAATAATATTTATTATAATTTGTGACATAGTAAGACACATAATAATGTCATAGAAAATAATGTCATAGAAAATAACATCAGGTTATCGTTAAGAACAGGGCGAATCTCTGTCTGCATGCTTATTTCATTGTGTGAATAGAAAATGAGTTTAAGAATGTGCAACTTTCTCTATGACGTGTTAAAATAAAGAAAATAAAATGAAAGACAATACATTATATGTCAGTTATATCATTTTGATTGTTATTTGTACATTCAACCTCAGTAGTAAAAACATTGAAAATTTCGTTTCCGATATGGATGGAACAAAATACGTCACTCATGAAAAAATGTCTACCCCTTTGAAACGTTCTACATCTCATTGTTAACTAGTACTGGAATTGTGTGTATCGAGGCCAAAGAAAAAAAAATTCCACAGCTCTCAAACTCGCCGCTCGGATAGCAATTACATGTATAGCCATTATGCATTGTCTCATAGATCTAATTACGTTATTTTGTAGTTTTAACATACTAACGGCGTACTTCGTATTTGTTTCGTCCAGATTTTTTTTTGAAATGAAATGTGAATTAAAAAATCTAATCCTCAATTGTTTAAATTACACAAATTCTCATTTCTGGTTTATTGTTTTCCCGAAACGTGTATTCCTGAACATGAATTTTCTGGTGAATTGGCTAGTTTTGGTTCAAATAATAATAATAATAACTTAGACAAAATCTCAGTTAAAAACCAACTATCATTGCCATACAGCAATGCATTATTCTTAATATCCGCCACACTGTTTGAAATTTCTTATAATAACAATAGATAGGAACAGCTGCTTGGAATGTCACACTCGCAACTGACCAATATATCAGGTACACGCCTAAGAGAAAATAACGATAATAGTAATCATGTGATAAAACAAGGAATACTTTATAGGAACGGTGAATATTTTCACGGACCCACTTGAAAATATCGGAAATATATTTCGGTGAGAATGTTTGGAAAAAAATCTTGACACTGAGCAACAAAAACTCGGCAACTGCGTTGCTCGATTATGCTCCACCACACCACCGGTAGGTAATAGTTTCTTTTGTCATTTTTTTTTCTTTCTTTGCAAACGAAAGGCAATCAGCATGAAATGGTAACGTCGGAATGTAATATGTAATGTGTGTCCTTTGTAAGAAAGCAAAAGCGGCCCATGTCGCTATTGCGCGGTGCGACGCATGATGTCTTGGGGCTGCCCTGAATGGAGGAAACGATGATGAGAACGCTCCTTGGTCGCTCCTTCTACGTCCGCGTAGTCCAGATGTGGTCTTCTCTTTTACGACTTTCATGCACCTTACGACCCTTCCCAAGAGACCAAGCCACGAGATCACTTTTGAGTGCCGTCCACCCTACAAGAACCCTATGCCACGACCCAGCGTCTTCCTCCGTGGCCTCAAAGTAATGAGGCATCATCCTGACGTTTTCTGTTTATTGCAGTGAAATATTTTTTCTGGGTCTGTACCAATTGAATTTGTGCCGCAGACATATATCTATATGGTAAAGGGCCTCACCAGACGTTTTCTTTTTTTTTTTGGGGGGGGGGGGTAGGATANATAATTTGCCACCTGAGATGAGAATTTGCCGAACTATAGTTTGTTCACATAAGTCATGATCACATACATCATATAAATATTGATTTTTCTTCAAATCTCATTTGTGTTTGTTTTGCTTGTTTCACATAGATTCTTTAAAAATATATAGAATTTTTAAAGTTCTTTATGTCAAGAGAATGTATAATTTTACCAATATCATTGGTTTTCTTTTTTTTTTTTTTGGAGGGGGGGAAGGTTGAAACCCAGTAACTATTTCTTTATCGCGGTTAGCTCCAGTTTTTAATCTTGTGTGAAAAGTCTGGTATAAATGAAATGAATGATTTTTTCTTGTGCTTTGCAGTTCGTCATGGACACCGTTAACCCATATTGACGTCAATAACTGATCTCAGAAAGTAAAGTTTTCTTAAATTTTTTTACCAGTCTCGATATTCCAAACAATGACTGACACCATTTTTCCAAGAAACTGGCTATTTTCCATGGGATTTTGGGAAGGTACACACAATTGTAGAAAATATTTTGACTAAATATATTTAATAAATATGCATTCTCAATTTAAAAAAAACGAGAAATATCAGAAAATTATCGAACTGTTATTTAGGAGAATTAGTCAGAACTAAACTGATCGTGATCACAATCAAATTAATCAGAGAGTTTTACGTTACAATAGGGGTTTCAATTATAATTTGTTACTATGGGATTAAAAGTTTCTTCAGCATATCGTACAGTTCAATATATTCGATAACACTTTGCCAACTTCGCTTAAGACGAAAGTATCGTCAGAAATAGGGAGATATCTCCACATAGTATTTTTATCATACACTGCCGTTCAAAGGTCACGTTTTTACTTTTTGGGGGACATGGACTTATGGTGAATTAGGATCCAAATTTTTTATCATAACTTTCCTGCTCTCAAAAAAAGTTTTTGATATTTTAATTTAAATTTTTTTTATCAAATTTATTAAAATGAGATTAACCTTGTTTTTTAACTGTATTATTAAACAATTTGTTAATTATTGTTAAAATTATTATGTAATGTTGATATTCTTCAAAATTAATATGCAATGAAAAAACCTTCTCGATATCTTCAAGAACTTGAAATGCTTTTATACCTAGGTAAGTGGAGAGCTGCAAAAGATGATCCTGTGAGGGATTTCTACTCTCGAAAACATTCTCCAAAATTTTATCCACTTTTTTATTATTAAAATACAATTTTAAGAACGGGAAAATATAAATGTGAAGAAATATAAGCAACGGCCGTTTGTATAAGAACAAGGAATATTCCAATTAATATCGAAAGCATATACTGCCCCCTGAGACATCCCGGTGACGAAATAAATGGAAATATGTCATTCTTACGACACACCACTAAATATTTGACATGTCTCTCTGAACTAACAAAATCGACAAAAACCCTAATCGTTAACCTCACATGGTGTGTATTTCTGGATTATGTATTTCTTAATTTATGAAATTATTGGACAATGATTTTTTGTTAAGTATAATCATATCTTATTCTGAAGTTTTCTATCAGTGACTTTTGTTAAATAAAGTTATCATTTATTAAATGTCGTTAAACACATAGAAATCTCTTAAATTGCGGCGAACCTCACCGCCAGGTAACATTGAATTATCGCCAGGTAACATTGAATTATCGCCAGGTAACATTGAATTATCGCCAGGTAACTGAAAAATCGAATCTCGGTCTCGTGTCCCATTTTCATTCAACATAACATAATTAAATGTCGTTAAATTTTATTACTTCAAAAGATGTTAATAATGGGTGAAAATAATTCCACCATTATGTATTTCTCTTAAAAACAGAAACGTGTTCATCTAGAAATGGTTGGTAGGCTTTGCTCTCACCGTGATTCTCTGAATAAGAAATACAGAATGCCTGTGAACAACTCCAAATAGATAAATTCAATCATTTTACGCTCATAAAGCATCAATTATTTTGGGATTCTATTATTCGGCTCTTGTATGCCGTTAAATCTCTCTTAATTGGTTGAATTATTGGGTAAAAAGTGATTAAAATACTTCGGAAATACAAAAGAAAAAAACATACGAGAAAAAAACTTTGACGCAGTTAAAGTACTTTCTGTTAGGTCGGATTCAGAAGTCAACATTTGATGAAAATACGAGGTTTTGAATTTCGAAACATGATTAAGAGGATTTCATGTGACAATGCTAGTTTCATTCCCGTAAAACTTTGTCTACCCACACGAATCTCATGTTAACTTTTCGTGACCTTAAAGTCAAAAGTCCAGATATATGAGATGAAATAGCGGGCCGCAGTTAATTAAAGAGACTCGTAATAAGAGTGTAGTGTTTGGCTCACATCAATTATGTGCTTGAGAGACGCAAGCTCGGCTCAGCGGAAAGGCAACCGGAACTGCGCCGGGCGTTTCCGCCCACAGCCCGTTCCCCCCTCTCTCCTTCAAAAAGTTCGCTTTACGATTGGACGTATTGATTCACTCGGGGGATTCTCCTGTCTCGAAACGAGACACTTATGGCCAGTAAATTCCTGCTTTCGGCACATGGAACCTCTAATGGGGGGAAATAATTTGTGTCCAGATCCATATATTGTTTACGATGTCATGGTTCAATGACCTTATTACTGGGATTTTGGAAATACGTTTCCCGGACATGAGATCGTGATGGAAGTGTATTAAAGTTAAAAATATTATACGACCTTAGTTGGACTCCACAATTATTTTTTTGGTGAAATTTTAACAGAACACAAACGATTCAGCTCTGTTTGTGTTCTGTTAAATGTTCACAATATACATTGTGTTGAGTTCAACTTCGTAAAAAATATTAATCTTTAATAGATTTAAGAAATGAATGATACAACTGAAACAAATGATTCTTTCTAGTGAATCAAGTGAATTCATTAAAGTCATGAGATTTGAGTTGAAGTACGTTAGTTGTTTCCTTTTATTCATACACGCTAATTTTTCTAATGGGTTGTTCCTTTTTTTGCATGCGTACTTTCTATGAATTTCATAATAAAAGTTTGTTTCTGGAACGATAAGAACACTGAAATAAGTAAATATTTGTTAATAGACCTTCGAATGAGATGTCTGGAGTGTAGAGAGAAGAGAAGTTATTGAGAAGATAAGATTAATTCTGTTCAGACGACACGAGTAATTTATTTTAAAATATAAACTATATGACGACATGAGAGACGTTAATCAACATTACTTTCTGGAAGCAAACCTATTAATTAGAATCTTATCCTATTATTTAGAAATGTTAAAATTATAGTATATAATGTGGAACGATAATAATAATAATAATAATAATAAATTTATTGTCAAAAAACAGTACAAACTGCGTGTGACCACGTGGAGGGAACAAAACTAATTTACTCTCCGGAAGCAAGCAAGGGACCATCCCATCAATTCCGATCAAGGGCCCTAAGGCAGAGGCGGATTCAAAAATTTCAGCAAAAGTTCCTAGATAAGATAAAAAGTTAGCTGCGAGTTATAATACTAATAGAATGTCAATATGTTTGTAATTTTAAGCAAAAAATTACATGTACAAGTTATTATCGAACTATAGATTATTCTGAGTATAGTGTTTAAAAATCATAAGAATTGAAATAACACTAAATTCACGATTTATTGTTACAATAAACACGCCCCTAGACAAAGCCTAGAGAACCTGTATGATAAATCCGCCTCTACCAAAAGGAAAAACGGAGAAAAACCCGGGCCAGGATGGGATAATATAAATGTATAAAATATACTTTTTAAATTTTTAATCGCTTATTATTAAGTCGATGAACCTTAAAGCCAGGAGAATCTAATTAATGGGAGATATGACGTAGTTGCAGGAATATAATGAAATGTTCATTTCACATCCAAGTTAATTACGTGAAAGTTTTAAATACAGGTTATCCCCAGTGAAAGTCTTTAAATTAGTTATTAGTTAGAATTACTTAATTAACTATATAATGGAATTCATGAAAATAAAATACCTTTCTCTGAAGTTACAAATAAATTAGTTATTTGTTTATATCTGAGATCAAGGAAATATGGTATTTTTTATCTTAGAATAATCCTTTACTCATTCGTATATTCAGTAGCAGCAAATATTAGCGTAATAAATTATTTTTGCTCAGAGAGTGCCGAGAAACAGAATGCTCCAAAAATGCGAAAACATACGGTTTATTTGAGAACTTTCAGTCAGGTGAAAATGGCGACGAGTCGGGAATCGAAACGATCCCCCATTTCCACCCAGATCCAGAGTTGGTGTTCAGTTGTGTAATGTGAACGGGTGTTGGAAGTGGTTAACACTCCCGCGCTCCAAGCTGGAGTCCCGGGTTCGATTCCGGAGTCGTCACCATTTTCACCTGACTGAAAGTTATCACATATCTGCTCCACGTGTAGGGTACACGGATGAAAATATGCACACGTCTAATTCCTTCGAACACGAGCAATATTTTGTAAGACTAAATTCTTAGAAGTTTAGCAAAATTCTATAATTGTACATACAAGCACAAATAATTTCGTAATGGAAGTGTCCATCGATCTACAGATTATTATTACTACATAATTTATATGTCAATGATCGCTACAGTACACTTGCTTAATTTTCTGTATGGAACTTATCTAATATTTTATTATTTTAAATAATGAAAACAAACAAGAACTCTTCCAATACGATATATTCTAAAGATCCGGTTACATAAATCATGATATTTCATGTAAGAAATCCTGCAGCTCTATCGAAGAATCGAAATAAGGGCTTTAATGACCTTGCCGTCGACGAGCCTTAAAGCCCAACAAAAAAGAAAAAAAATATATCGAAGAAGAAATCATTGTGGTTTTACCTTCTTATCTTGTAGTATGCTTGTTGCTGTGTAACGACTATAAACCGATTTATTTTTCCACAGTTTTTACAGAGTGAGCGTTTTACGCATTTTGTTTGCAACTGAAACGCTTGATATATTTACAAATGTTGAATCTGATGCTTGGGAAAGCTGAAAAAGGTAACTAAATGTTTTGTAACCATACAATTAGGATTTTTTATGTAGAGAGATGTTTTTTAACATTTAGTTGCGTTTTGTTGAAGAGAATATTTGAGGTGTGCCCTTGTGATTATTGCTACCATACCAATTATGGAATTTCCTATCGTGAAGGGACATAAATATATAATGATATTCAATATTTAAACATAATTAAATTTATCATTACTAATCAATGTAGCATTCTGTTCTATGTCCATTAAAATTGAGTAATATGTATTGTTGTCAAAGAAAATCATTCGTTTCTCGATAACTATTGTAGAAATTTTGTTTTAATATAATTCGAATGAAGTATGTTTATGCAATTGTGTATAATGTGAAAGTCATAGTAATGACTTACTATGAGTTTTGTGGCTTGCTATCGAACAAGTCAGTTTGTGCGCGCAACAATACTTTAAGTGTTTTTTATAGAAGAACTGAAGACAAAAGCCTGTTCAAGATTTTTGTTTAGAAATCTGATTGAAGAACTACGATGTGATTATTTCCAACCATTAAAAAATTAATAAAAAAGTGAAAGAATCTGACACTATTAGTCATTAGAGAGACTCGGTTAAAAGTCCAAGAACACCGTGTATGAAACTGGGTGGAATGAAAAATGATCGGAATGGTTGGGCAACTCCTTTTTTTACCATATACTTATTTAAGCACGTTGTAGGATCCATTTCAAAATCCTCTCTTCTTTAGAAGAAAAGAGCGAGATAACAGGCAAACAAAAAATAGAAATTTACGTAACACTAATAATTATTTTACAGCCCATTCTAGTCCGTGTTTTTCTCCGGTGTGCGTTCGGGTAGAGGCGAATTTTTTATACAGATTCTCTAGGTTCTTGCCAAGGATGGTATCTACTGAAACACTAAATTCGAATTTAGAGTTATTTTAATAGTTACGATTTATAAACAATATTTTCGAATAATCTGTTGCTTATAATAATACGTACTTTTGAAATAACTTTTTTGTGTTTTATGATATACAATTTTTTTGATAATGTTAATATTATGACACATACCAAATTATTTTTATTCATTTCTTAGGAGTGTGGTGAAATATAAAATCCGCTTCTGCCTAAGGATCCTCGATCGGAATTGATGGGATGATCCCTTGCTTGCTTCCGGAAAGTATATTAGTTTATTATTCTCCACGTAGTCACACGCAATCCTGCTTTTTGACAATACATTATTAATACAATACATTATTAATAAAACAATATTAATAAATGAATAAATAAATTAATATTAATAATGTAGTATTAGTAAAAGCTTCTAAGTCTTATTTTTTAAATATAATTATTTGATTTATTTACGCATACCGTCGCGTCGGTGCCATTGGGAGGAAGAGGTTGTCAAGTTTCTCTGAGGTCGATGATATCTACAATGGCAAGTGCAACCGCACAAGCGTCAGCGATGTTCCAGAGGTTTATGCCCTGGCAGTGGACAGCCCGTCTGTGGCTACTGCTACTCAGAGATGCCTGAGAGAACCTCTTGAGATTGCTGTCAAAGGCCGTTACTCCAGCGACCTCAGACGCGGCCCCTTTGATAAGATTTGGCTACGTTACACTTTTGTTGATATAGACAGGACAGGGTCTCTCTATCTTCAATTTTCATACAATTGTCGAAGATATTAGCTTGATATACATCAGCCACTAATAATGTTGCAAATTAAAACAACCTTATAATGCTGACAATTTATTCTTCTGCACTTCTTTCATGTGTATACTTGTCAAACATACTTCTTACTTGTACATACTTGTCAAACTTTAAAACACTAAAAAACTTTAACAATATATTCAATATTAAAACATATACATAATATCACAACATTTCTTCTCATGTGTGAGACTTCATCAGGTTACTAAAACATTAATGACTACTAACATCATTGCAAAATTATCAAAGATCTGTGCAATTCTATCAATTTTCCAGGCGTTCCATTATTATTTGAACTACACTTGCTCAGGTGACGTAAATACACATACTAAGTAATGTGAGCATATTGATTTTTGGATCCTTGTCCCTCTTAAAAGTTTTCTTGGGGAGAATAAATGACCTGTGAATCAATGTGGTTGTATTACTTCTGTACCTCACTGGAAAATTGGTTGTTAGAAGAACGATGTCATTTGGATCTTTAGGATTGTTTAGGATGGCATTCGAGAAACATTAAAACGACAACTCTATTACTCTTATTAGCCAGTATGGCTGAAGTATAGAGTACCTGACCTACAGTCTTCATGTCACCGCTTTTTAAATCACGCAAAATACTACCCTCACGCGTGTTGCTGCCACTCCATTTACGAATTTTGTCTCGATGTAACGTCACCCCACCCGCACAGGGAGGTGGCAAGCTCTTCACGCAGCGCCGACCTCTGGCGCGACGCCTGCGGCAGGAAGTCCCAATTATTGGGGCGAGCGTGACGTCACATTAACAAATCGGGGGTGTCCAAATGTGATGAACTTCTTTCAAATCGGCGCCATCGTGTTTTTTGGTGATTTTGTTTTTAATTTTTTAAATCTTATTTCCCGTCTTTGTTCGTAATAAGAGGTAATATAAATGTGAAAACAAAAACTTATTTTACCAAAACTGTATTTGTACTTTAATCGAGTGTAATTATTCCCGTATTACAAAAACAATTTTACACATCTCATCTCAAAATGTCTCGTGCAATCTTTATACCTGTTATTGAGATGTAAGAGCACAGGTTGTTTTAGAAAAACTGACATTCCATTTGCGGATTACTGAGTAAAAACTAAAAATGCTTATGGTCACAATTAAAGGGTGCATGGCGTATGGTCACAATTAAAGGGTGCGGGTGGCCGCTCTTGATAGACACAACGATTGTAATACGTGTGTTTATTGCATTTGTAGTTTTCTTTAACATCTGATAAATAATTTGTGAAAAAAGTTATTAGAATTTAACCTGGCCTGTTTTAAGTTGAATGATTCTGTTTCATATGAAAACGAATCCGAAGTCAGTAATCATTTTATTTTTTAGAATCCTAGGGAAAAAATATACAAACGAAATATTATTTTTACACCAATCTTTTCATAATTTTTTATAATGGATCGGTATTCCCAGTCAGCTATTACTGCATCTGTCCATCTTCATATTTTATTCTGATAAAGGTTTTATTGTTTATTATCCTCTGCTCGAGAGAAGGATGTTTTACTTCGAGTGAGTCAATTGGATGCGAATGTGTTGATATTTAAGTAAAACGTGCCAGTAAAGTGTGGAATTCACCAACTCTCGTCATAGTGACGTGTATACTCTTGTTCATTTACTCCAAAGCACAATAATTATTTTAAAGTATTAAAGAGTATTGAAGAAACACGAACCATTAAAAAAAACTCAAAATATTCGTGAGAAAATATGTTTCAGTCATTCAATTACAAATTTTGTCCTGCTATTATTTTTATTCTTGTTCTCGTAGATCTTGAATCTTGAGCGTTGTATAATAAGTACTCTTGACTAAGGAACACTACTTAGTCTCTTAGCTTTCTATTGATAAAAAAGGGAATTTTCTTTTTAATTTGGTGACTTATTGAACGAGACGCACAAGACACGAAGACCTATTCCAATGTTTTAGCTACCATTAATTTATATTATGATTATGGAATAAATATTTTTAGGACTTATATTTGAGCTTACGATACTTTGGTTTATTCATGAATAGATTTTTTCCCTCAAAAATAAAGTAAATTTTCTTGGATTAATTCGATGTTAATTTTTTTAATAAATTTGAATCCTTTTTTAAAAATACATTTACTTAATACTCATATTCTAATACTTTTTGCAACTTACTTAGTCAACAGTTAAATTAAATGAGCTCTTTGATTCGACATATATAATTATATCTATGACTGAAAAATTCATGTGTTTTTTTTAATAAACACATCATGCCTAATTAGCTGTAGGTTAAACACGATCGTAAAATTTTCTTTTTGTTCAGACGCAACTGAGATAACTTTTGTGGTTCTGCTGAGAAGACGTACAGGAAAAGATGCAACTTTTTGGCGTCCCGCCACCACTACCTACAAACTTCTTTTCTCAAGACTATGCCGAGCAATCACTTTAAGATTACCACTGAGTGACCGGTGGAAGTCTTTCATAAGACGCTGCGCCATCTGCTCTGTCGGAATCGTCTGCGGGAAGAAGTTCCGTTTCATGGAACTGTTGCGCTTGGTGTCCCCCAAGGATCGCTCTTACGGCTTGTGAGCTGCGGGGCGAGCTACGAGCTGGAGTTACGAGCTGTGGAGCGCCAGATGCTACGAAAAGAGGGGTGGAAGTAAGAAAAGGTTCTGACGACCGAAACGAATGAAGCAGTTGCAACATGTATTATTTTTAAGGGCACAAGACAATTGGTAGTTTGAGACGTGAATGACCGTTTTCGGGCGAAAGTGCAAATAAGGCTTCCCAGTGCACTCTCAGTGTAAGTAAACGATTCGCGGTTCTAGAGTAGTTTGGGAGAAGTGTGAGTCGAGTAGATCATGCAGGTACTTACTAGCAAGAACGTGGTAAAGTTTTCACAAACACAGCATTTGAATCTTTCTGCAAAATTTTGAGAATCCACTGCTCACAACACCCATTCTCAAATTTTGAGAATCCACCTCATTCCTTTGTCGGAAGGTAATACGTTCTGTGAATCAAGTGAATGTGTCTATTTTTGTTTATATTGTAGTGCTCCAAAACTGCCTCGACGAACACTCTCTTTTTTTGTTCAGATGTAATGTTTACAAGAAGTTTTTGAGGTTTATGATTTTCAAGAACTTTGGATAAGTTTTTAAAAACTGAATGTAAAGTACATATGATAGCATGTTGGGTCATAGTATTGATAAACTTAAAATAAAGAGAACCTTGGTGCCTCCCCAACTGACTTGAATCAATGGTTGAAAAAGAGACACAAACCCCTCTAAGTGCGATTTTAAGATTAAAATCTTTTACGAAACATACTTATTGTGCCTTTATGGTAGTAGAGAGCATTGTTCTACACGAAATTCTTACGAAGGAAATATTATATACCAATTAGGTGTCTGAGTTTAGTTTACTATTTTCTTTGAATGAATTCTTTATTCACCTTACGGATTCAATTACCAAGTGTTAATTTTCGGCGAGTTCATAACGGCTCATACACTAGTATAATAGCAGAGGGTGACTCCAGTGGATGAGGGTGCACATAGATGCTGGGGGCGTTTGAGGTTGGAGGGTGGGAGAGGAGGAGTGAACTCAAACGGGCACACGGCGATCACTCTACCACACCCAACATCCACCGCCCACGGCCGTAACATCGGTCTACTGCATCAATTATTTAGGCGACCCTCCCGGCACTAAAGCAAGTCACGAGGGGCGAGGGAGGGTGGTTGCGCGCGCGCCAGCGAGCCGCGTGCCAGTCCAACTGACCCGACCATTCCCTGCACCCGCCGCGTGCCGCTCGCATCCCCTTGCAGACAGGGGGTGGTTGCCGTAGGAGCCGTTTGTTGCACAGTAAGGTGCACGCGATGTCTGTCCCTGCGTCCTGCCTTGCTTCATTCGATACGGTGGCTTTTGTTCATATTCGTGCTCGTTATCGATAGATCACTTCGTGCGAGTCACTTTAGTTAACTCTTGTTCACGTGTCGTTTTGGACCGTCATCGCTCCTATCGTTGTCGCTTCATTCTCTGATTATCTACAAAGGACCTTAATTTTTTTCGATCTTCTTTGCGTGAAAGCGCGGTGAATAATTCTTCCATACTAATAAATAATCCCNATCTTCTTTGCGTGAAAGCGCGGTGAATAATTCTTCCATACTAATAAATAATCCCAGCATCGACATAAGGGTGGTTCTTAACAATTTATTTTTTTGAAATTTGAACGAGGTCGTCTCCATTTTGTTTTCTGTTTAAAGAAAAATCTTCCATAAAAATTTCAGATTAAAAACAACATTTTTGGATGGTCGTAATCGATCAAATTTTGATACATTTTTTTTGTTTTGTTTTATAATTTAATGAGAGACGTCAATAAAATTCAGATTAAGAAATTATATTTTAGAGGTCGTTACAGATCTTTCAAATTTCAATGTTTTGAAGCCCAGAAGCGCCCATTAATTATACTAAAAAAATCTGAATTTTTATGGAAGTGTTTATTTAACGAGTGAAACAAAATGAAAGGGTACTCTGTTCAAATTTCGAAATAAAAAGAAATCGCTCTAATAGACAATGCGATCTGATTTCTCGGCACGTTTAGGAACAGTAACAATCTCGAACAAAGGTCGAGCTTATTTTTTTATTATATTATTTCGCAATTTCTAATGATAGGAACTCATAAAGAATATTGACGGATGTTGGAAATTCAGATAAAAAAACGAAGTATTTCACACATCAATATTAGTGTGCATTGACAACCCACTTAACCTTCAGGAGATAAGTATCACATTGCTTTGTAACTTTCATTGTTTCTTCTACTACCATTCCTTTTGCAAGGATATTCTTTAGACACTTTTGGAATTTCCTGATCGGCTATCTGAAAGTTCTTGCGTGGAGGGAAAATCAGATTAATATGTCGATTATTTCACGAAGATATATTGTTCCAGAAAACTTAGTTTCTCAATGGTTGTTTTATCTCGATGGAGTGTACTTATATTGCTATTTTTAAAGAACTCATCACTGAATTGATGTCCTTTGCTTGTTTCTAGAGAGTAAATAAGCTTATTGTGCGGTCGTACTGTAACTGCTGCTTGACGATGACATTAAGACACACAGAAAATGTGTGTGGTTTCCCTAGGAATGAATGTGAGTTGCAAGATCGGTGGAAGAAAAAGAATTATCATTGATCATATTTTCACCCTTCATAATACATAATACGGATATTTTTATGTTCGAACAACGTTTCAATATATTTCATGTCTGCTTCAGAGCTAACCGTTCATACAACATGAATACACTGTTCATATCATCCCATAACACCTTTTACAACACTAATCATGAAACATAAGCTCCCGAGCCTACAACCCGTTAGACTAGGTATTGGTTGTTAGTTGTGTAGATGTAAAGAGTGGTTGTGGATTCAGAGGTATATGTTGCATGATTGGTGATTGAGTGGTGTTATGGTATGATATGAATAGCGTATTCATGTTATATGAACTGTTAGTCCCGAGGCAGATATGAAATACATCAAAACATTGGCGTAACAAAAAAATAGAGTATTAATTGGCTTAAGTGCAAAACGATTTCTCCAAACTTTTGGGTGTGACGTCCAACCCATAATTTGTTTACAATAAGTTTGGGATATCACATCTAAAGGTTTCTAGAGATCACTTCCTACCGCTCTATTTGAATCTCACATCCACACCCGTTCTCTTAGTGTATGATGTCGGTCACATGGTGAACATAAGCAAAATCAATCGATTAGATCAGGGGTCGGCAACCTTTTTTGGCCGCGGGTCAAAATCAACCAAAATCAACCAATGTGAGTATTAAAGAGACGTTTGGGTCAGAGATATTTTCGACGCTTATGTGTATATAAACGCTTATGTGTATAAACGAGATATAAACGC
Source organism: Laupala kohalensis (assembly GCA_002313205.1). NCBI lineage: Eukaryota > Metazoa > Arthropoda > Insecta > Orthoptera > Trigonidiidae > Laupala > Laupala kohalensis. Next base: position 429,448 of record NNCF01126672.1, read on the forward strand.
TTATGTGTATAAACGAGATATAAACGCTTATGTGTATAAGATCCATGGTAATCGAACTAAAATGTTGTTCTTAGTATCTATTTTCAATTTCTTTAAATTCTCAAAATATTTGTTTCATGTTTATGTTTTATAATTTATTTTTATATATTATATTTTATTTTCGGAACTCAAGTGGGATACTTGAAATTACCAAATGGGTCACTCGGTGACCCTCGGGTCATGGTTGCCGACCCCTGGATTAGATTGTCAGGCAGGCACCGAATGTGACTCCCGTGATGAGCGTTCATTCTTATGTTGGCCGAAGCTAATGATTTGGGAGGACGAGTGGTGTTATGTGTCTGTTCCATGTTGTCTCCGTCGAGTGTGACTTGAGAGCGGATGACGGTGGGAAACAACCGTATCAAAGTGAGAGTGAAGAACTACAAAGGCTAAAGTGAGATGAGATCATCTACTACATGAGCCGTAGAGAGATATAAGATGAGCTTTTGTGGAAATCGATGATACCAAACTCCAGGTGCATATCTCCAAGAAGAGATGGTATGGACTTCAACTTTCTCCTACGCTCCTTCCACGAGATTTTACTGCATGGAGGGGAAAGGGGAATCGGAGATATGAATGTAATAATTAACTGTGAAGATTCGTATGTTCAAGATGTTTATATTAAATATAAACTTACCGAAAATATTAATTAAGGGAATAGAGATACTCCGTTTCCACCTCCCCTCTTTGGCTACGTCTTTCCCAACATCGAAGGAATTTTGTTGAGTAGCGTTTTTTGAGAGTTTGATATTTACGAAGTCGGTTTCATTATTGTAGAAAACGAAATTCGAAATAATACTACGATAAAAACTCTAATATTTACTACAAATATAAACTAAAATATTTCTCCAAATTTAGTTTTCATTCCAAATCGCCAGTAAATCCGTCATTAGTTGTTTGAGATTAAAACAAAAATTAATTCTAACATATATTTTAATAACACGCATATTTGACGTTAATTTTCTTATGGGCGTTTATCTATAGGAAAAATGACCTTTTTCTGTCCTTATTGTAGTGATTTTATAAATCTTTTCTAATGTTAAGGTCCACTTATTTGTTTTTTTGTTGTTAATATTAATTATTTATTTTGTCTTGTCATTACTACAATTTTTGATACCTCTTTTATTCAATACTCTCTTGGAGACATACATCAAGACATTATTGCGCTTTTTTGATAGTATGTAAAAGAGGGTGTAAAACTGAAGAATTCAAAATGAACCAGAGTTCGATTTTTTCAGAAGCATCAGCCCTTTGAATTCATGTACCAGGAAAATATGAAAAGCATATTAGAGGTGGAAACATTTTCCTGATACATGAATTCAAAGGGCTGATGCTTCTGAAAAAATCGAACTCTGGTTCAAGTGTTACTATCAGTTTAAATACATAGACTGTTGAATAAACCAACCGTTTAATTTTTAATGTGAAATAAGTCCAGAATTGAAAGTTAGAGACCTAAGAGGCTGAGGCTTGGAAAAAATAGAGAAGTGAACGACTCAAGGACACACCACTGCAAACCAAACGAGAGAACGTTGAACACCGAATTTGTTTGCCATTGGTTGTCTCTGAGGGTTGTACGAATTTTCTCTATGAGTAGTTTCATTTGTCATTTCTAACATTAAAAAAAATACTTCCAATGCGTCTTGGCACATAATATGTTACCCGTATTCCTTTTATTAATGTCACTTTCTACCGAAAAAATATCAAGGCAGGTTTCGACATGTCACCTCTGACCATATCCTTGTTGGGCAAATCTTAGTAATGGTACATTGAGGGAAATCTTGAAAATTATAGACGATTCAGTCATAAAAGTAATAAATCGTAGACAGTAATTTGTCACATTTTCAACAATCAGTCAAATACCAAATGAAAATGAATATAAATACACACAAGATATCTGTATAAGAACGAAAAACATAATATTTTTAATAATATTCCTTGTAAGTTTACAGAAACTGAACAGTTAAACTCGCGAGACGCCGGTTAAGAAGGTACGTAACAAGAAGTGTTTTGTGTTTATATTTTACTGCTCATCATTTGATGAATTGCGTAAACAATTAACAATAGGTTGAAGAAGGTATATTTGAGCGAATATCTCAAAATTGATTTGATTGAAATATAGTAAAAATGGAAAAATAATCCGATAAGATTGATGTCTGATAGGATTGAAATGAGGAGACGATTAAAACCCGGTAATGGATTATCCGGAATGATATAAAGTGGCGCGCGGATGAGAGAGGAGATATGACGGAACTGAACTGCCGAGAGATATTTCTCATTTAATTTTGAGCTCCGCACCTGAGGAAATTGATTGAGCTCTCAAGCATTATCTTCAACCGATTTTTCAATCTTCTTTATTACATTTTCCGTTAGAATGTGAACTTTTACATCGAAAGTTCCACACAAGAATCTGGACATGTTCCGTACCAAGAGGTCAACAAATTTTGAATGAAAATTTACAGAATATTAAATGTTTTTCAAAAAATATCACCCGACTTCACTAGATTTTATCGTATAAATGAAGAAAGAACATCTCGGCCAATAATAGCATAAATATTAAAATTAAAATTTGCATTTATGAGACACTCTATCCAAAGATCAACTGGTTTTACATTGTTTCCGGAAAAGATTCTACATCCTTTATTTTACGTGGAAGTCACCATTACTGGAATATCGTGTCTGCAAGCCGTGAAGAGTTGACATTTTCTACAATTACGAGTTTAAAAAATATTATTTTTAAACAGGATCTTCGCGAGGTATAATAAATGATCGTTAAGACATTTCTTCAAGATGAGCTGTCTTAATGAGAGATAGGTAGTAAGAGTGTACAGATTTTACATTGCAACACTAACCTCCCAGGTAACAGGGTTTTCTCCATTTTTGTTCACGTTGAGTGAGACGGATACTGTAAAGATATATACTGTTAAGAATATGAGACATCAGGCAATTTTTATTACCCTTGGCAGGGTTTGTATGGTTCAAGACCAGTTCTTTAGAGATAAGCTACAGATATCCGTAAAGTTTGTTCGATATGTCAACCTTTACAGCGAAAAGTCAAGATAGAACAGTGCACTGTCATATAGTGGTGAGGTTCAATCGTGCATCACATGTCAAGAATGGTAAAATCAATGGGTACTTCTAATGATGTACGGTCTCGACTCCATTGTTCTCTCGACAGAAACACGTTGTCAATTATGCGTTCTGTATTCCAATACTAGATGCCAGTGGGGTCAAATATCTAACAAAGCCATAGATAGATAAGTGCTGACAATCTCTGAAGTTCACTTTGCTGATAAAGATGAGAATGAATAGGAATGGAGTGCAGTCACGTGACTCAAAGCGTCCATATTGATTCTAGGTCTTTTTTCTAACGAGAGTGATGCGACATTTCATTCATCCCAACGAACGAATCGTTATTCGTTCATTCATTCATTGTAATCGAACTATGACCGCCGTTGTGGGAATCTTGTGTATCTATGTGTGCCCTTTTGTCTCAAATCATATTTAATGAGCGTATGCGTATCTTCAATGTTGTGAGTCTACTTAAGTTGGCGTGGATGCGGAAACGGGCACCGGGAAAATCAGCCAACCTCGACCGAGAATTAACTCGCACTGGAGCTTACGTGACCACTACTCCAACCATTGAACCATCATTGTTAGTTGCATCCATTGTAGTACCGGTGATATTAATCAATGTATACTATGTGCAATTCATTTGATTTGATTTTCGTTTTCAACAAATTACGGAACATAAATGTAGGTGACCGAGCTTTGTTCAAATAATTTCTTACGTTACTCGTGTAATAGGCTGACGGTCTTTCAGTGTCTTCTGATTAGACGATATGATTTATAAAATTCATTGAACGTTCTCTGTTAACAAGCTCAAAGTGATTGCCAAGAAATTAAATATAATAGTCTGCGTTTACTGCTTACCATTACCAGTACATTCGTCCTTAGCAGCATGGAATCACGTCGAACAAAATCTTATTGCTTAAAAAATGTTTAATCAGTGATTGAACTCCATTCAAAAGGGAAATAAAAAGAAAAATAGAAATATCTTTGTAACTTAGTTCGAAGAAAAACAATAGATGAGAGCTGGTTTTTTCGTACGTGATTTAGATTATACAGAAAACAAAATGTGGAAATAAATTTTTCCAAGTATAAGGCTATACCAGAAAATATTTATATTCCGTGAATTTCGTCGCAATCTGTAAAAGGGAAAGACAAAAAAGAACATATTAAAATTATGTTAGGAATTTCGTAATACCGTTTAATCGTTGATTTGCGTTGAAACGTGAGTTGACTTCAGTTTTCCGTACAAAACGGAAGATCGTGAATATGTTGCATCTTCGTGTCAATTATTCAGTTACCTCTCTTTCTCATCATTCAATATCGACTTCATTTACTCTTGACATGATCAGTGGCATACTATGTGGAAACTTGAGCGAAATTGCATCGTCCATGGCCATGCTAATATTGCGACGGACCGTAAGCGATGTAATCTTTTCTCTGAGAGCACGTACTCAGAAGTTGTGAGTGAAAAATTGAGCGAAATTGTTACTATATACAGATGCTGCAACAGTTGCCAAGACATCAAAACGGAGCATTAATAATTAGTATTTCACAGTTGAGAATAGTTTATTAGCATTCGGTCAGGTGAAAATGGCGACGAGCCGGGAATTCTGCTTTAATCGCAGGGGTGTTTACCACTAAACCACCCGTTCGCCTTCCGCAACTGTACACCATTTCCACCCAGACCTAAACCCCGGAAAACCTGAGACACATCCCCATAGATAAGTGAACCCGGTGGCACACAATGCTGTGGACACTTTATTGCCGGTTTCACACGTATCCGGCACGTCGCCATTTTCACCTGACCGAAAGTTATCACATATCTTCTCCACGTGTATCACACGGAAGAAATACGTATATAGTATATTGGCATTTTATTGTTCAAAAATATCGGATATGTTCTTATGTTGTTCTACAAAGTCAAAAAACCAGAGTATTTTGTATTTCGTATTAGAACTGCTCTAAATGATTCATGATATCAAATGAGATTATAAAGAATTGTTTATTGAACTAATTACGTCGCCGAGATGAATACGACACATATAAAGTTGATTTTTATTGGTATATTGAAAGAAACGCCAAGTTGTCTCGTCAATTTACTTCACTTCACAATGTATTTTAATAATTATAATTAATTATTGCAATAAAAGTCATACCAGCTTATGTAAGCGAAGGACAAAGGGTGAATATATGAATGAGGGAAAAATACAAGATTTTGGATGATTGGGTAATAATATCCTAAAATTATAAACCTGTATTTACGAAAATCATATTTCTATGTAGACAGTAGTTGTTGGTATCAGATACTCTTAACATCATGGATAAACTGCGTGAATATGATCATCTTCCGTTTCATTCATCAAATGAACATACGTTTCCATCATTCAAAACCATTCTGATTTATATCAGGTTGCCAGAAGCAAGGACATGAGACCGTAAACACTTTCCAAAACCATTCATCACAGCTCTCCCTATGCTGCACGGGGAAATGCAAAGTTGAGCTCTAGTGCCGACCAATAACATCGCAACTGCGAAATGATTTTCAACTGTTTATTTCATTACGTTTGGAGGAAAATTTAAAGCGTGAAAAAGTTGTATCGTACGACATTAAACCCAAACTTTCTTTATGTTTGTGAGAAATATTTTCGCTCAAACGTGAAAATGCTTTTCATTTGAAATTCTAGCATAATGTTTCAAAAATATATGCAAAAAAACAAAACAAAAATGAATTGTAAATTTTTTTTGAAACTTGTAAATAGAATAATATTTGTCATACTTTAGTGTTTAATTTATTTTATTCATCAAGTTGTGTATTATTGTATGACTTAAATATAATGCATCAATGCAATACTTTTATTCGTGTAAGTCCTTAAAATGAAATATTGTTTCCTAATATCTATCCAGACGATAGTCCAACGAGAAAACAGTTTATCGTAATGCCTTTTGATTGTTTCATGTACACAATAATATTAACGAGAAAAATTGGGTAGTCATAGCGGTAATTGGTTGCTTTAAAGTAAGAAATGTATATTGTCGTTTGATTACAATACGTTGATGCTTTATCTGGTACCTTCGGCTTCTTCCTTGGTAAAAACTTCGTGCTAGAGTTAATGGATGTCGTTCCTATTATCACATATTGTTATTTTGACTTAATTTTTTCTGAGAAATAATTTTTAAATTGACTATATATAGTCAATTTCCCGTTAAGATTTGTAAATTTTCAATTTTTAAGTTGTGACATGTTGTGTCTCACTGTCACATTCTTATCTCAGACTTGATCTAGGAAATTCTCAATAGATATTTCAGTCTTGTAAACGCTAACTTCTCTTTCAGAAATTATCTGAAACTTTTATAATATCAAAATCTTCAGAGTGTGCTTTGAACTATTCCATGTGAGTCTTGCTTTATCTGGATATGCAAATACAAGAACAATTTAGAATTCTCAAAAGCAGCTCCATTTTTTAACTACGTTACAAAGTTAATTGTGTCAAAATATAAAAAAGAGGATATACATCCTCCATTGTTTTATCACACAAGCTTACGATTATTCTAAGTAGGATAATAAATTTAACTTAAAAATGGCATAAAAATCATCAACATTTTACACAATTTTTCAAATATTTATGAGAATGATTTACAAATATTTTAGTCTATTTATTCCGAGCCACACGGGTGGATTTAATACCTTACGTTACCAGTCATGTGAATACAGGACCGATTTCACATATACTTTTACATTCAAACATTATGATGAAAATTTTTACACGACATTCACTTTAATTTGTGTAGGTGTAAAAATATGAAATATTTTTTCCATTCATTTCTTGATACTGTGACGCTTTCCGTATACTGTACTTCCGTTCTTTCTCGTTCCACTTTGCTCTCTGTCCCGAGACCTTTCCCCTGTCCTGCAGCGGCGTGCAACCCGCGCACAATATCCGGGTGGCGGGCAGCGTGGCGCTTCCACAGCGCGGGATGGCATGCAGCTGATTCGCGCTAATTCCCCGCTTAACTGCTACCCACCACATTCCCCGCCGCACGGCTGAATCATGGGCCATCACGGAAGTTATTTAAACTATTCGCAGTGGGGGAGAGGGAAGGGGCGTTCGTAGCAGGTAGAGCCTCCTCCCTCGGTGTGCATGAAGTCTCATCGTTTTGGGGTTGTTCAGGGCATCGTGTAGGGGGTCTTGAGCGGGGTCGTCGTTGGCACTGCGTGGGTATGCGGCTGCACGGATTTCACGCGTGCATAGCTTTCGAGTTGACGCCACGACGTTTTTATTGCACGCTCTGTGGGGAAACGCCGCGCCGCCGCGGCGTTCACGCGCTCGCTGTTGCGCGGACTTTACGCCAGAGTGCTCTGCTTGGAGTTTGCCGCTGGGAGACAATGGTGTCGAGCATTGGCTCGTTTATAGGACCACAAGGAAAATGAGTTGTTTTATTGGTGCCATAAGAGAATGTTCTCATGATTTTCTTCTTTATTTGAGTTTGATTTTACTACTGTGAATACGTGGACCAGAAAATATAAGTGCCACCATTTTTTACGAGTGGAGGCACGAAAAAGAAGTCTTTTTGTGTTTTTTACTCATTATATTTTTTTGTAGTTATGCAAATGTTGCAATACATATAATACATTGCAAACCAATATGAATAAGCATAAACAATTTCAAAATTATTTCTGACATAAAATTGCCATGCGACTCATTAGTCACGAGAGACGTGGGAATACGTTTCTTCATTGTTAACAAGTTTACTTATTCCAACAAAGATGTAATCTACTGTGGAAAAGGACGAGATACATATTTTTGACATCGAAGAAATAAACTTATCAAATAAAGTAAATAGTGTGTTTGGTATTGAATGGAAGTCACGAAATGGTACATTGCCACGACTGTAGTATTGCAGTCACAAGTGTAATAATTTATCAGCATTATCTGTATCTTAGAGTTTTTGTTTTAGAGCACTGTGAGTCCAAATTAACGGCGCACTTTAGTCACCTCTCTCTAACTTCTTTGATATGAAATGTATAAATGTGAAATTTTTTGTCTAAAACAACATCTTCTCTAATTCCCTTCCTAGCGTTAGTAATCATTTATTTGATCTATTTTGATATAAAACCCCCTTTGAAACACGTACTTAATAGCTTGTTCACGTGAATCAACAATTAATATTTTAACGGGATTCATCGCTTTTAGTTGATTTAATGAAATGAATAAATTAGATTCAGTAATTCAAATTATCTATTAAACTGTTAATCCAAACGCTTAATAATTTTTATTCTCTAGCTGTGACTGCAAAGCGCATGTTGAACTAGTCATAGATTGTAAGTGAAAGTTACATGAATAAGGTTCCCCTTCAGGTTATAGTACATTTCAATCATTTTGAAAATAAACGCAATTACAACGAAAAATAAGTGAAGACGATTGTTTTTGTTTGTTTGTTTGTTTGTTTTTCAATTCTATTGGAACGCATGAAGTGCTGGTTTTTTCTGGAGCTAATACTTAGATATGTTCATCAGAGCACATACGAGAAAACGTGTGCCCTTTCTGCTACAACGACGTCTCTGCACTCCCCATTACTATGAACTCTGGAGTTTCTTCAAGTTACAATGGAGACTTCGTGACACACAAACTAAAACCCCAATTATCCCCGACAGTTTCAGACTTCGGATAACGTTAGTGCTTTACTTTATCAAGAATTTTCTTCCAGATTCTATACTTATTTTTTATTCGTAATTGTAAAGTGTATCGAAGTGTGACGTAATGGGGAGAAGTAAAATTATTTGGGAAATAAAATATTGGAGGTATTAGTGGGACTTCTAATTAAAATAAATTGAAATTTTTGAAATACCAGAACTTTAAAATATCAATCAAGAAGTATTCTCTATTGACCCTTGGAGCTGAATCAAACTGGGCGTGTAATTTAGTCCAGCGTATTTAGAGAACATCTGTTTAGAAGAGTCTAAGTAGTTCGTAATCATTCCTTACTCCAGTGATCTCTTTTCCACTGCAGCCATTTCAAGGAATGGTTCATACTAGATCAGTAATAGTCTAGTGATGATTGATTTAGTAACTAAATGCGTTTGGACGAAAGTATTTAGTCGAGTAGTTTTAGTTGAGAAAAGAGCTTAGAGATTTCCTGCTTCCACTCAATTAGAGGATGAATAAACCAGGATAAAGTAGATAATTATACCAAAATCTGAGTTGTCCGGAGTAGTTTGGTTGTTCAGGTCATAGGTGAAAATGACCTCATTGAGCACCATGAGCTCATCGGAAATTGAATTCCGGAGGTGTTCTCTACCCGCTGGAACACAAAATAAATATCAGTACACGAAGAACTTTCCTCGCTGCAACATGATATCACACTATACTTTGTTAAAAGTTGAGAGCTTCAGAACTCGTCAATTCAAAACTCCGAAATCCTAATTAATTTAACAAAATGCCGATGAAGAAAAAGGGTTAGAAATAATTTGTACCACTTCATCCAAAAATTCAAGAGCTCTTAATTATTTTATTTCTCAAGTCAACAATTCAATATATTGATGATGATTTCATGACCTGTGTCCTGGGAGTAGGGAGTTTGGTCGAATTTTCAATATAAATAATTATTTAATAATAGTTTCAATATGATTATTTTGTAGCGATATGTGAAATTTAGTACTCTGATAAACACATTCAATTTGTTAATAACACGTCAAACATACGAACTCCAAAGGAAAAGAATTCAAGAACTTTCCCAGGACAAGAAGTCCAATGTTTTTAATTTCCCCGAAAAGGTCAATATTATTAATTTATGACTTAAAACAAACATTCCACATAATGTGTAACAATATGTAAATATTTATATATGGCTGTATATTAGGTACTGTCGCATTACGACATTTCATAAGTAATAAACGTGTGTATATATATAGTGTGTGTGTATGTGTGTGTTCAGCACGAAGTATTGAAGTATTGATACTAGAAATCACGTACTTAAGGTATTATGTGCGTCAGAGCGTCCAGTTGCGATGAATTTTCATACTCTTGAGGAACCAAAATTTTGAATTATTTGACTTTAAATTACTATGGGCTTATATGGAGAAACTTTCGCAGGCTCAAGTTTCTTTTATATTTTGACAAAAGTACCGGCTTAATATAGTGAAAAAAACCCTACTAAAACATAGCAAATGGAAATAGGAATGCAATGATGTTAGGATTTTCATACTTTACGGGGCATATTCAAGAATAATTCCCGGAAAACTGTCTAAAATACTGTTCTAACGAAAATGGAAGCCACGTCACGTGACTGAAGACAATGCGACTCTTTTCAAAGGAGTCAAGAGACAGTCTAAATTAATTATCAACTTACAAAATAATTGTTCTCATTCAATATTAAAAAATCTGTAGAATGAATTATTAATTAATAAGAACTAATTTGGTGAATATTTCCAAGCTTCGTGAATAGTTGGCAACATGATTTCAGTCAACGCGCACATGATACCTTAATTGAAAATATTAATATTGAATATTCCAATACTTAATACAATATTTTCAGTATTCAGTGTAAATGGTTTAATTGAAAACTTTCGTGTACAACAGGAAAGATATTGACATTTGCAAATTATTTTGTGAATTATTAACTCAGTTCAATAAAATAAAATTCCCCATTGTTTCAGGGCCTCGTTTTCAATAGTCACACGCTTCAACAGTTCACGCTACCCATTCGATTACTTTTAATCTCTTTCCGAATCGTTATCGGGGGTATTTCATGATACAGTTGTTAGAATAGTTGGTCTGTGGTGTAGTTCCAAGCAAGAGTGGAAAGTATTTACCGTCTTGTGATGATTACTATGAGAATTTCCAAGGTTTCAATTTCATGCTCTGAATTTTCTTCAAATCCAAGTGGTTTTATCCCGATACAATCATAATTTCTTTACTATGTCGCCACTAATTGAAAATTAAAATATTCTCCATGAACCGTCTGAAAATATTAGTAGCTTTAAGTCAGTAATATATTTCAGTAGCGAATATAGGTAATTTAAAAGCAAGTTTAGGAATAATTGTATTGGTGATTATTGAAAACATATCCTTAGATACATTTTCTTTCAAAATATTTTACAAGATGAATTTATCAGACGTTCTCTAGAAATATACTCCCGTCATTGAAAGGCCTGGAGGTTCCTTGACAATAATATCTGGGTGATATTCATAGAGACTCAGGAATCGAGGTTTATTACAAATGCGGAGTGCAAAATATCTTAGTCAGTCAAACGAGAAAAAATCGTACGAGAGACAGTGAGAAGCAAAGGTCCCCCGAAGAACGGGAGCTTGAAGCTTTTTATCTTGCCCTGGATTGTCTCACTGCTGCATATCGCTGACCTCGCGTTCCCTTCGCGGAGTAGCCGTTTGCCCTCTCCTCTCCCCTTTCGTCTTGGAGGCCCTCACCCGTCCTTCTTAGGTCGTCACCCGTCGCCGGGTGGGTCTCTCCCAGTTTTAATATTCATAAGTCAAGCGCCCGGGAGAGAGAAGTTGGCGTCACGTCGAGCAGAACTTGGGTCTGGAGAGATTCCTCCGCCCTTCGCTGTACTTTAACCTTTCCCCCTTTCGCGACAACTCCTCCTCCCACTTTACCCCTCCCGCAGAGAACGCGTGCGATTTCTGGGCTGCTGATAAGGAGTGGGTCGCGCTTAAAGAGTGCGATTTTAAAAGTAGCAGATGCGGCCGAGGGTGAAAGGCTGCAATTTATTCATAGAGACGGCGAGATATAAAACGCGGGACATAATGCGCGAGGTCCGAAGGAGGGGGGCATTCAGGGCAGCGTCGGCGTCGGCGGCGATGAAGGCGGTAGCGGCATCTGGCGCAAAGTTTTTGAATCGTGCTCAGAAATTTCTCCCGATAAGTCGTGGTACCGGCGTCTGGGAGCGCTATCGTAGCGTCGGCGGAAGACGCCGTGAGAAGGCGTGTGGGAGGAGGGTGAAGGGGCGGAGTCTTGATCGTTATTCGTTCCGCCTTTGCCACCCACTCTCGTTCCGATCTCGAACGACGCTGGAGGTTGAGAGAGTCTCGATTATAAGAGGAGAGTCGAGGAGACTCGCCTGGTGTCGCGAAGAGGGCGCCACACTGTAGTGGTGTTTCGCGGCTCCCCGAGATACATGACACTCAAGGTTGCCAACGTGATGGAATTGTTGGATGTTCTAACCATTGCGATATGTAATCGGAGACACTATGTCGTTCGTTTCAACTAACAGGCGGTTGAGATATCTCACGGATAGAAGGCTTTGCACAACATGACAACTTCTTTGTTATACTTGAAGTAATGTTCCCGAAAACTGGGCTCAATCCAGTGAATGTAAAGCATCGCTCCGTTAAGAACAGGAATTTTTTCATCTAATCAAATTTTCGTAATACACAAGAATCAATGCGTCGTTCCAGAATGACATAAAAATAAAAACAATGGAAAACTCGAGACACGTGAGTAATAAACAATATTTTGTGTATGAAAGTTATGTTCGTTACTCTGTGATTTAGTGACTGCATTTTTAATATCATCAGCTAACAATCAGGTGCAGTAGCCGTGGCAAACGCTATGCGCACATTAGGTTAGCTAGATTTGTTCAACTGCATAAATAATTTTTTCGCACAATAAGAAATTCGTCAGCTAATTGTACTGACAATGCAGCTACCAAATCTCGTAAAGAGTGACGTATGTAATTTTTATCTACAAGATATTGCGTGAATGTCAAGTGGATGACTGCCTAATTGTTTAGTAGATGGCCTTCCCACGCCTGTCAAAAGATTTTTCTAGGAAGAAGTCCTTAGTCGAATTTTTACGGCAATAAGATCGAATATAATGTATGCCTCAGGATAAACAACCTTTAAATGCCAATTATTAAGACTGAAAATAAAATCGAATACTTGTTGAACCGATACCATTCCAATTGTTGATAAAAACAAATTATTATGTTTTATTCATGATTATTGCAATATAGATACATGCTAGAACTTTAAAATAATATGAAATGAATGTTTTTAACTGATCTTAAAAAAGAGCTATAAAAGAACTTTTTTGGAAAAATATTTTCGACTTTAATAATGCTGGTACTTTACTTTTAATTCACTTTTCTTCCAACATCACGTTTCATGACGACCGTTCATTTGTTATCAAGTAACGAGGAAATGTTACATACATGATAATTTACAGATACCAAATTTGAAAATTGTTTCATTGGAATGAAAATTGTAAAGGACGAATGTGAATTCAAAACTTTTTATTCTGGGTTAAATGTATTATTTGCTCCATGAATAATGGAATTTATCGAAAAGTAATTTTTTAGAATATTAATTATATGTTAAATGTATTTAACAAAGAATTGGCCGTTGTTTGGTTAATAATGGGAAATTCATACTGACTCAAAAGCTTAGGATCATTTATTTGGTTTAACTTTTAAACCTATTATCATGAGAATTTCCCCAAACGTTTAGCGCGGAGCAAATCCTAATGTTGGCAACAGTGGTGGCATTCCCCGGCGCTGCGGCGGCGTTCACAGCGCGCTCAGTAGCTTTTGAGCTCAAAACGAGCGTCGCTAAGCGCTTTGGCTTCGCTTGCATCCACCCCCTCCTCACCACATGCGAGTCACCTTCTTTTTTTTTTTTTGTAAATCCACACACTTCGGTGGCGAAGAGTGAGATCTTAGACGCCGTTCAACGCCTTCTGGGATAAATCCACACATGGGAATTCTTTCGCATGGATTACATTCACTGGGGAGGGAGATGGGTTTAAGGGATGGGGGGATCATAAGCGACAACGCATTTTTCAATTTCGTGAATTTTTCTTATCTTTTCTGAACTGTAACAAAGCGATGAAATACGCAGATAAGTTAATATATGTCTCAAACTGGATAGAGGCAATAATAATCAAACTAACTTCCTGATATTTATTTCACTTTTCGACATAATCACCGTTACATTCAGACAACTATCACCCGTTCAAGATTCCCGTACGTTCAACTGCATTAAACGGCATCATCAGTTTCAAAATGACGGCCACCCAAATAATTTTTAGGGGCCCAAACATGTGAAAATCACTGGGAGATAAGTCGAGACTCTACGGTGGATGTTCCAAGCGTTCCCAACAAAATATCCCAACGACCAGGATGCTCCCCATCTCAGGTGCTTTGCCTTCCCTTGATAAACTTCTGGATCCAATTTAATACAGCTTTCCGTGAGAAACAGCGGTCACCAAACACAGGATACCTTTCGCGATGCACTTCTTCTGTGGACAGTCCTTAGGCCCACAACAGGGGCACAACTGCAGAACTTCACTCATACAACACAACCGCCATTATTCTCTAGCTACCACTAACTGGCTGTCTACGTGGTGTCACGCAACCTATACGACAAGCATACATATGCTGCAATCTGCTGGCAAATCTGCTCGTGATTTAAAATGGTATGAGGGAAACTGATGTTTGCAACATATACTGACTTTCTCTCGAATTTAGGACCAAGCAGATTTCGACCAAGCGATTTCTAGGACTCTCGTTTTTAGTCACCCTGATACCATACCATTGGCCGGATTAGAAGGTGACTGGACCAACAGTTGACTCTTATGGTGTCTCACTGTTGTGGTTATCAACATAATAATTTTAAGATTACTCCAATAAAAATGCAAATAACACTCTAAAGCTCTTAATCAAGTAAGACAGGAATTATATTGAGAATAAAAATCGTAGGTAACACGGTATCAGCATGTCTGCCAACCATTGATTTTTAATAAAAGAAGTTAGCACATCGAGCTGAAACTCGCGGGGTTACTATTAGTTTTTAGAACATTGTAAAGTCATTTTGGAGTTGTTTTTTGTTGATTCTAAGAATGTCATTTGTCCCAGATTCTTCGGACGACTTTGTAATCACGTTTACCGACTAATTACATCTTACACTTTTGTTCACTTTAAAGGGCGATAAAATCTATGATTGGTGGCATTAGGTGTTTTTCTATGGACCTATCAAGCTTTTTTTAACGAATTCTTTCATCTATTATTTATTTACTTGGTAATTGTTGAGCTTTAGCAACATTATCAAAGAATGATAAATTGAAAGGCCTATGTTGCTCATTGTTTTATTGGTACAAAGCTTTTTCCAATGCTATGCAGCCGAAAAGCTTTATACCAATAAAACAATGAGCAACATAGAAACGCCTTTCAATTGATCATTCTTATTCCTTTATTTATGTTTCATCTATAAGAATTCTATACTTTGCTATGTCATCGATTATATGAGCGCATTCCGAAACAGAATATCATTATGTAAGCACGTAAGTAAATTTCATGAACAGAAAACACTTTTTAGTAATGGTGACAGGCTCGACCTCCTGATTTGAGTCGTTTCTGTCGTTTTTTCGTGACATTTACTTTCCCTGGTAGTGCTCTGAAATATTATTACCGTTATGCTGCGCAAGTGTAGCCTTGAACGCGTTTATTTTCGCAGATGAAGTTCGTAATTTTCGGAAGTAGCTCCGTTTGTGATCATAGCATAAATTTTCATCCTCCAGTCTATTCGTAGTAGAAGGTGTATTCTTTGCTTATCATAACCATATAAATTTATTTCATGTAGTTTTACAACACTACTGTTATTATGTAACATCTTCCTAGTTATTTGCTGAAAGTAATACAAAAAGAACTGCGGTGGAGAAAATGTACTTGATATTTGTCACCATATAGCTTGTCAAAGTGTTTTATTATTATGTTGAGTGCAAGGACATACAATTCATATTTATTGTAATCGTTCAGACAAAGAATGTTAAAACTCCAAAAGAACTCGTTTGTGTTAATGTCATGAAATTTCTTTTTAGTCGTTTTTTATCTCCTCTTGTGACTTCAAGCCAGATAATTCATTTTTCTAAGTTCCCCTTTCAGTAAACCAGATGTGTTCATAAACGTGCCAAGAGATGTTACTTCACTAAAGGTTTAATGGCATTGTTGGTTACACGACGTGATACTTCCGCGACGACAACTGCTCTAGTTATATCAAGAACACGGGAGACTTAGACATAAAGATGCAAATGTTACGTTCCTTTAAGCATCCATAACGTATGTTAGTAGATCATATTTTGTTTACTCTTTTATTGGTTCTATACTTCAGTGTATTCTTAACTCCATAATATTAACTTGGATGGGAAAAGACTGGAGATCTCTATGACGTTGCGAAAGAAGTTAAGTTACGAAAAGTGAAATGTTGATGGACTGAGATGACATGATGTTCCCTCTTTCAAAGAGATTTATTGTTCATAAACGAGGAAGAGTAATTAAAAGAAAAATGATATATGCCATTTCAGGCGATAATTACTTACTTTCTTTGAATAGGTTAAATGGAAGTAAGATGAGAAGATTCTTTTTCATATCATCTTTAGAAATTTGTAAATGCGCGGTGAAAACTTTGTCTGATTAGTTTTGTGGGTTCATCAATATATTTGCGCTGTGGTTTATCAATATGTGTACGTCTGTAATTTTGTTGTAGACTGATGCGTTTTTTTTCGTGCTACTCCTTATAATCCACCATTGTAATGAGGGCTTTGCTGGGTTTTACTCAATCGCTTAAAATATCACTCCGGGGAGTTTCCTAGAAGCTTTGCAACTAATATAGATTAGTTACAGAAAAATATTTTATTAATACTCTTATTATTTCCTTCATTTTTAATCTCAGCATATTGTTAATGGTAAGAGATGAGATACGGGCTCATGCCAAGAATTCTCATCCACTCCTGGCTTAAAAATTTTCTTATCGTGCGGGTAGAATTCAGAATAACTGCTTTTTAAGTAATGAATAAATTCTTATGTAACCTACAATTTCAAGGCTTTCATGGAGGGACTTCGGAATCACACCCGTTGCAGAGAGAACGATTGGTACTTACAATGCACACCCAGCCTACCTTCCACATCGTTTTAATTTCATTACTCTATCAGAATATTTACTCCTGTGTGTTAGGGATTGCTATGTCAATTAGAGAGGCTACGCTCATCTTGTAACACAATATCAGGTCTGTTTATTATTATTATTATTATTATTATTATTATTATTATTATTATTATTATTACTATTGTATGTATCTCGTTTCGACCAGCTAAGGGCCAGGAATGACGAGTGCCAGTAAGTCTCAGTTGTTGCGAGAGTTACTCAATAAACACATCGTGAATTTTACCGAGATCGGAGGAACAGCGTCTAGATAGGATCCAGATTGCTGTATCGGAGTATTACAACAGCGGTTGTTAGTGGAAGATGGTGATTGTTAGCCACAAAGGTTGAACTTTTCATACATCACAGCTATTTAAACTGAGACATGGAAATGAAAAGATACAAATTTTATTTTGCCCCACCTGGGAATTGAAGCCGGAATTACTTGGTGACCAGCGATAACGCTGACACCGTAGCCACGGAGGGGACTGTTTATTATTATTATTGTTATTATTATTTACGAGAATTATTATTATTATTATTATTATTATTATTATTATTATTATTATTATTATTATTAGACTATATATTCGTCCTATTGGCAATCCTAATTATGATTCAAATTTGATATTATATATATTTAAATAATTACAGTACGCATAAAAATGGTTACATTTACTCAGTAATTATTATTCGTTAGCATGATTCTGTTTTTGCGAGCAGTGAGAGTGCAGTTCGATCTTATAGAAAATATTATTTTATTCTTATCACAACAACTGTTTAGAAAATTCATAATGTTTAGTAAGTTGAAGAAGAACAGAAACAGTGAAGGCAAATTTAGAGATAGCTGCGCACAGAGTGAAATACTGATAAATGTACAGTATGTATTATGCAGTACGTTTATATTATCAACAAATTCGAAGCCGAAACTTTTAACTTGTTCACGAATGAATTTTTACTTTTCAAGTTGGCAACTCTCGTAGTGCAGAATAGTCACACAAACTCATCGTCTACAGGAATTGAAAATACAATCTAACTAATTCGTGCCATTTATTTTCCTTAGCCCATTTTGGGGTATTCTTATCAAAAACATTTCACAACATTTATAGTACACCTCTAGTTTTCCATAGAATAACCCGTGCAACTTCGTTATCCAGTTTTAGTCATTCCGTTTCCGTAATTAGAATTCATTCAGTATTTCTATGTATTAAGTTGTGTCCTTATTCTCCTTGGTTTTATCATTTCCACTGATTTTATTTTTAGTTGATTTACTAGTGTATAGTAAAGCTATTTTTTCACTTGTAAAATGTGTAATAACACGAAATGCATTTTAATATTTTGTCCATTTTCCCCTCCGTGCTTACAGTGGTTACGTGATCGCTCGTCGCCAAGTCATCCCGGGTTCAATTACCAGGTGGGGGAAGATGAAATTTGTATCTTTTCATTTCCATGTCTCAGTTTAAATAGCTGTGATGTGTCTAGTGAGTAAACTCACACAAAACCTGAGCCTTACTCGTCATTCGTGGTCCTCAGCTGGCCGAAACGAGATACATACATACATTTTGTCCATTATATATGTTAATGTCTTAATTTTTCTTTTCAGGTGAGTCAAGATGTTCGCATCGAGGTCCATGCATAAACAAACACGTAAGTGCGTGATCTGCAAACTCTAGAAAATAACAGAAGAAACAAACTCTGCGGTATCGCGTTTTTTCAGTATTTTAGAATTTTCCATTAACCGTTTTGTAGCATGTCTCGATCTGGATCATTTACTGAAATATGCTTTTCACATTACGATGTTCTTATTTTTATTGTTTATATTGTTTCATCTTATAATTGTCTTTTTGTTAATATTTATAAAATGTCACAATTTTTTCAAAATTTATTAATTTAAAGATGTACCAGCCATATAAGTTTCATTGCTTGTTTTGGTTTCAGCGCTGTTATATATCATTGTGTGTTTTAGAAAACCTTTTACATCAATCAGTCAATTACACATTGCATTACATAAAATGTTATAATAGTTTCAAACCACCATTTATTCCGAGATTAAATTTAAAAAAATGGAGAAATTCTTTTCATTCAGTCATTAATTTTTTATTTGTGTCTGAAGTTTAACAACAAGAGCTTACGGACTCCCCAAGTGGGTGATTTGATGAAACCATTGTACTCCATATTACAGGGGTTCACTATTTGATACTGAAGAAAAAAATTAAAAAATGAAACTTATATTTTTCAATTTTCTTTTCGAGAACTTCTATTAACTTCTGGAGTTTGCGAGTAGGATACTCCTCAAACTCCCTCACTCTTAGGAAATTTTCCTGTGAATTATCTTTAATATATTTATTAAATTCAAACAGTGTACTATATTTATTGTCATACCATATAAAATTTAATGTATTTTCTAAAATTTATTATATAACTTCATTAACATGTCCATCCCATTAAATTTACTGTTCGTCAATTCTCTTGAATATGGGTAAAAACAGAAAAAGGTTTTGTGTTTTGAAAATATGTAATAATTTTAATACTTTTTAATAAACTCACCTGATATCAATGAGAGAAAAATACACGCAAAATCTGCGAAATAAATTCGTGGAATTTTCTGACGCATGTTATTTCTAATTAAAAAATTCAATTAGCAAATTGGAAATGGAAAACCGATTCAACAAACATCCAGAATATTAGCATAACAAAAGCGTATCGCCTAACAGTGGAAGAGTATTTCCCCAATCGCTATACTTGCGCGGGATCGGCTGTCGCAGATCACAGCGTGGACATGAATTCGAGTGCTGGTAATCGCATAACATCTTTGACGAGGGAACTAGGGGACTGCGCTCACAATGATACATTCGATAGGGTTTTGCATTTTCCTTTGGAGTGCAGTGAGTACGCAACACGAGGGTTGATTTTTTTTGTCAAAATACCCGTGACAAGCGAACAATGTCGTCAGTCCTAACACGTCCTTAAGCGTAGGGGGTTATTCTCTCTTCAGAACAAGTGTTCATTCCCTTTTGAAAGGATTTGAAATTTTATTACAACCCTTTGTTTGATTTCTTATTTTCCTTTATGACATGGGTAGAGTGAATCAATATAGAAACTTTCTTGTGCGCGTTGTCATAATAAAGTGAAATGAAATTGCCATTCAGAAAATAATGACTCCGTATTCGTATTTGTATGCTTACGCATTCTTTCGTAATTGAATTAGGCTTCTTTACATTTCATATGCCACTGGTGAAAGATAAAAGATGTTTTAAAGCATATAAAACTGGCCAAAGCATACAAATCAACACTTGATCTGAAGGGTTGAGTTGAATAAGGGCCCATATCCAGTTTTCTTACGGGAATCCGATTATCCCCACTTTCGAGGATTGTTGATAAATAATAATTGCAGATATTAATGGAAGTTAATCATGACGCTCATTCAAAATCAATATTTTATTAACTTTAAAAGTTAGTATTTTTCACCACATTTATTTATATGTCACCAGACGTTTAAGATAGATATTTAACTCTTTCGAAGGTGAAACTGTTGCGCTCGATCGCAAAGTTTGTAGTTTCTCTTATGCATTGCAAACGAGTTCCTAAATAATGTTTGTACTATACAATTAACTGGTAGATACAAATTAAATCAGCTCTTTTTTCATCATTATTCATATTGTTATGTTTTAAAATAATTAGGATGAAAATAAAGAAAACAAGTATACGTCTGCGTGATTTGACTAACTTGGAATGCTAGTCCCACCTTAATGTACTAATGCTCGACGAGAGTAGCGTCCGCCCTCCGCAGAGATTCAGAGCCGTGGAGAATCCTGCTGTTCGTCGCCAGAAGTGCGGAGGGAATGTCCTCGGTAAACGGTGGTTGCCGTGGGTCTCAGCTGGGAGATGCCGGGACGACGTTGGCGATGCGATGGTGGCACAGACGGGTGACTGATTGAAGTTCAAACAAAACTTGCTCCGGCTTCCGACGCCTCTCCTGCGTCTTCCTTCTCCCTGGCGTTTCCTCCTCACTGCTTCTCCTTCGCAGTCGCGTCTCGGTATTCGTCCGCCAACATACTTCGCATGCCTTTCACGCCTTTCGGCATTACTAAGCGTTCATATCTCGCATTTTCCTTATTATAACCGTTCATTCTGTTTTTTTTCTTTACTACTTGCTTCACTACATCACTTGTATCACTTCCCCTTCATTTCCATCGTACTTTTCTTTTTATTATAGACCATTTTATTACGCACTATTTTCCATTTTCTTTCTGTTTTTTGCTCCTTTTATCTATTTACTTTCACCATTATCTATTTTCTCCCTCATTTACTCTTATTTTTTATCGTGAACTTATCCCTCTCATGAATTTAATCAATCAACGAAAACATACTCCAATAAATTAATATATAAATTTATTGTCAAAAACGTAGTACAAACTGCGTATGACGACGTGGAGGACAATAAACTAATTTACTCTCCGGAAGCAAGCAAGGGACCATCCTAAGGCAGAGGCGGATTCAAAAATTTCAGCATAATATCTTAGTTAATATAAAAAGTTAGCTACGAATTATAATACTAATAGAATGTCAATATGTTTGTAATTGAACGCAAAAAATTTACATGTACAAATTATTATCGAACTATAGATTATTCTAAGTATAGTGTTTAAAAGTCATAAGAATTGAAATAACACTAAATTCACGATTTATTGTTACTATAAACGCGCCCCTAGACAAAAGCTAGAGAACTTGTATAAGAAATCCGCCTCTACCCGAAGGAAAACCGGAGCAAAACCAGGGCCAGGATGGAGCTACAGAATTAATGTACACAACCGTGCCAAAGTTGAGTACACATAAAACTAAATTAATATGAATCAAAAGACAACAATCATGCAAGAAAATAGTTGTTGAAGTAGTTATAAGTTATTTTAAAAGTAATACAGCAATGGTATGATAAAGTACAAGACGGATTAAACTTTTCTTAACATCAAATTATTTTACATTGTAGAAGCACTGGTGCAGGAGGTAGTTTTTAACCGCGAATTTGAAGAGATTCAATTTCATAATATCTTTTATATTCTTGAGCAGAGAACTATATAGAACGATTTCTGAATGATATGGTCCTTTTTGTCAAAGAGAGGTTGACACTCTAGGGCGATGAATATAATTACTATTGCGAGTATTGTTTTCGTGAACGAGATTGTTTCGTATGAAGCAAGGGTGGCACTTCAGTAATTCGGTCTTAACAAACACGACCGTTTCATAAATATAAATGCAGGGAAGATATTTAATTCCTTGAATAAAGGTTTACAAGAGTTTCGGGGTGAGATTTACAAATTATCGAATGACTTGGCGAATTATCGCAATATCTCGACAAAAACATTTAGATTTTTTTGTTTCAAATACTCGTTCGGTTTCCCACGGTATATTCCTATTTGGTATTAATATCTTTTCGTGCAGTAAAATTCTACTAAATCGTAGAAATGTAGTGCACAAATAAAGTGTGATTGCGATACGTTCTTTCCATGTCTTTGTTATTTCAACAGATTCCCTATAAATATTGTGAAGGAACGATATTTATAGTATTTCATAATAAAAAAATAAGGAAGTTTTATATTTAGAATATACTTGAATGAAATATAATGTATGTTATCCACTAATGATTTAATCTCTGGGTATGTGTGACTAGTTGTCTGGAAACGTTACCTCTAATTTCTCGTACATTCATGTATTATAAAGTTGTAGTACTACAAGAGTACTACATTTTGAAGCAAAAATTGTAACACTCGTCTACGCACGAGACACATTATACTCTAGTAACAAGAGTATTACAGTGTCGTAGAAATTTCATTAAAGATAATATGCATTAAAACATTTACATTCATGTATACCTGTAGTACTCACCGCGCACCGCACGCCCCTGGTATCCGTTACCGAAGGCTCCTATCGCTCACGGCCTGCATTCACACAGCGTTCCAAATCACTAAGTGATCTCGAATTTCTCCAATTTATTCCAACAGTATGTCAAACTCATTGTGGTTCTCGGTAAAGCAATGAAATGCTGGAAGGTCGGCGGGATTTTAAAGTCCAGTGTAGATATGAGATTTTTTATTCATATCTCAAAGTCTACAATGGCTTCAATGTCAAGCCAAACTGAGAACGAAATATTCCCTGGGAGTCAAATTGTACGCAGTGTCATTTTAGTCACATTCCTATTACAAGACGTACTACCTTCTTATAATGTCATGGTAGTAATGGCCTTCGGGAGTGTTTAGGAAAACTTTTATCTGTAAGCTACAGAGGAGTTCCAGTGAAGAGTTCTTGATAGGTAGCGAGGCGACAACTCGAACACAATTCCAAGGTGTATAGAAAAGATTCTGAAACTTCGACGGATTTTCTGAGCGCACATCACCATCTAATAGACACATACCGTGAAAAAAATAGCCTATTTTTGTTGTTGTTAACGTTGGTACTCAGACGAAAGTAATATTGATAAAACCGTTTCTCTAAACTTATATCAATATTTTCACTGAATCATAGTTAATGACAGTTAAAACCCAAATTTTAAATTAGACATTAATTAAGACCTACTCTAATGGACTAATTATGCACTATCAAAAGCTATCGTACTATTAAAGTCGTACTATCAAAAGCGTTCGATTTAATGCCACATGATCGTCTTCTTGCCAAAATTGCGAAGTCACAAATTGATCCGCGTGTTGTCAAATGGATTTGTGAATTTCTCTGGGATCGCTCA
>NNCF01126672.1:453231-481424 GCA_002313205.1 Laupala kohalensis
AAAAAAAATCGCGGGAGTCCCACAGGGAAGCGTTTTGAGTCCACTTATTTTCCTTGCTCATATTAACGATATATCAGACCACATTAATTCGATGGTGTGTTTATTTGCAGATGCCTGTATTATATATTGTAATAATAAAGAAGACAGAGACCGAAATAAGTTACAAAGCGGTCTAAATGAATTGTGGAAATGGGTTGAGACGAATAAAATGAAACAAACTCTCTAAAATGTAAATCTTTATATTTTTCTATATCAAAAATAAAACCTGCTCTGAACTATTCATTAAATCATCAGATTATTTTTGAAGTTTTATGCTGTAAATACTTAGGTGTTATAATTTCTCGTGACTTAAATTGGACAGAACGTGTTAAATGCACAACGCAGAGAGCTTGGACAGCTCTAAACATCGTAAGACGCGTACTTAGAAAAGGGATCTCAAAAATTAAAAGCTTGGCATACACTTCATTAGTTCGACCTATACTGGAGTACGGAGCCGTTTGCTGGGATCCGTATAGGGAGGGTCAGATCAATGAAATAGATTGGATACAAAGAGAGGTCGCGAATTTTGTTAGTGACAACATACGTAATATTAATTTAGAGTGGGGCACACTTTCCAATTGAAGAAAGTTAGCGCGTCTCTGTGTCCTCTTCAAAGCCTACATGGGAGAGCCTGCGTGGAAATCAGTGAACTCTAGGTTACACAACCCGAATTACATTAAACGCTGCGACCACAAGCGTAGAATGAAATGTAGGAAACAGAAAACGGATATTGGTAAATACTCCTTTGTGAATAGAACCATTCTAGACTGGAAGAACTTACCTGCAGCAACACTTTCGAACTTACCAAAAAGAGTAAAATGTTTCCGCAACTGCGTACATAATTGCTCTCAGCAACTCTGTTTTGGTTTTATTTTTAATAATTATTAATTTCTTTTATTTACGTCATAGCAATTACTTTTACGCTAAGGGTATAGGAGGAGAAATGAAAAATGTGTGTATAATGAGGGAGTTTGTACGTATGTGTTTCTGTAACTGCTTGTATGCGAAAATGTCTTTGTGTATGTATGTGAATATACGTACATATTAGTCTCATGTATATAATTCATTTCTTAAATCTAATTTCTTTCTTGGTGTAACCATGTGTAATAATTTGCTAAGAATTTTATTCCGTTTTTGTGAGTATTTTATAGATATTGATATTTTGTTTCTTAACTTCGTATTATTTTATTATGTATGTATTCTTTTTTATCTGTCGCCGAGCATTGCTCACTAGCAGACTAATAAATTATTATTATTATTATTAAA
Organism: Laupala kohalensis; assembly: GCA_002313205.1. Lineage (NCBI taxonomy): Eukaryota > Metazoa > Arthropoda > Insecta > Orthoptera > Trigonidiidae > Laupala > Laupala kohalensis. Next base: position 454,537 of record NNCF01126672.1, read on the forward strand.
TATGACCAATATTAGGATATATATGTCAATTTCAAATAACTTCTTTAAGCTCAATAAAGCGTTGAAATCTTGTATTTTCTATGCCACAAACGACTCGAAAATTGTCTTACTTAACCCGCATTCTTTATAATCCAGCCTCTCATTTGGTTCCTTTCTTCACATCATCATCACCACTATATCATTCACACCCATTACTCAACTCCTCCTCCCCCCCTTCGTCGTTGACTCATCCGGTCTTTTTCCGTTTTTTTGCATCTTTAGCACTCGTTCTACTTCTCCATCACGAGGGAGACTCCCTGTCTNATTCGCCGACGCAAAAGAGTCACCCACCTCGCGGGGGTGGTAAAACTCACTCTTCTTACTCAAAGTTCCCGAAGCCAAATCTATATAATACACCTCTGCTTCGAAGACCGTTTTACTACGAACCTCATATACATTTATTACAGCGATAAGGGTAAGGGTCGCCGCTAGCTTGTCGAGTGCCTTTCCTTCATTCGTCTTGAATCCTCGTTCTTGGTGGAGACTGGTGATATCCCCCTCGGCCCTTTTTTTATGAAGGTCGTCATTGTGCGTGAGCTACCTGCCTAGGGCGTCTCCGCGGTCACCCGCCATCCCTTCCCTTCGATCCTTCATTCTTCCTCCCGCGATCTCGGATGGCCCTCCCTCACAGCGAAGGGCAGCTTTTGCGGAGGAGACGGACCGAGAGAAAAGCGTCTCGTAATCCAAAAATATGAAGCCTCATTTGAGCGCGGTCTCTCGGCGGGCGCAGATAATCCGAAACAGCCCCTTGACCCGGGTCTTTGAGAAGGGGTGGATGGCAGAGGACTGATGAGCGATAGGGAGACGTTGTGACGAGAGTGGAAAACATGTGAAAGGCGAAGCAGAAACATTAGAATTGAGAACTGTGATGACGATGTGACGAAAGAGGATACATGTCGAAAAACTCTCACTTCTCACACAAGATCAATATTCTAATGAGAAAATCTTACATCTATTTTTTTTGGGGTGGGGGCTTTAGGGCTCGTCAACATCGAGGTCATTAGAGCCCATACATCTATTTTATTGCAGACAAGAAATATGCTTTCACTTTCGAAAGATCAAAATTTAAATTAAAAGGTAAGCCGAAATTTTTTATTGAAATAATTATTAATATTGAAGCTTCATAAGACATTTCATTTTTCTAAATATTGAACACTTCCTTCACTATTTTTATTTTCTTATATGCTCCGAATACTAATTCTGTTAAAATTACTATTTTTACAAAATAATTTTTTTATTCCATCAAATCTTTTCATGTCTCTGAACTGAGGCAAAAATTTTGTAAAGCTCTTCCTTCTTTAATTATGTGCTAATTATTCGGTTGGATTCAGCTAGTCTTACATTATTCAAACTGAACTGTTGCAATATATTTATGTTGTCTCAATATGTTCACATGAAGATGAAATGTCTTGATAAAAAGGCAATCGGAACTTTTCCGACTAATCGTGTTAGACCAAACACAAATTTTAATTACGGAGTAAAATTTATTACAATAATATTTTCACTCGCATAGTGTACTCAAAAATATTCCTGGACTGATGCCTTTTATATTTGTCTCAAAGTGAAGTTTTGATGAAAAGATATCCATCCTGTGCTTCTCAAATATCTCTGTGAAATTTCGCTTTCCTTTTGAAATATGAGTAATGTCTCTCACTGAGTCAAAGTCAGATTTCTGTGACTTTAAACAGCTATTTAAATCATTTTAATAATTTTATTGAAAATATGTTGTGCCTTTTATTAATAAAATGGTCGAAAGTAGTCATTTACAGTAAATATAAACGGAAAATGATTGGAGCACCTACTCTTCCCAGTTGTCTATAAATGAAAGGGAAATCGGTACCGCTTCGAGACATCTAATGTTCATTCCTGCTAGTCTATCCACTTACTACGACGTTACTCTAAAAGATATATAAAACGTACTTAAAATTAAAAGTGATTAATTGAACAAGATAGCTGTAGCAAATTCCTCTGTATTATTTTTATTTACCGTACTATCTTTTCACGGGACATGTGTGTTTTCACGGGACATATTATGCATACATGTATAAACAAATACATAATGTTTAATGTATTTCTGAAACTTTGCAAAATTTTCTGAATAATTCTGATGATATGCGTTGTACATCTTCCGTTAACGATTTGCATATCTAGAAAATAAGCTACCATTTACATTATTTAATTTGTTAATAAATATTTTTGTTTAACAACGTACCAAACTTTTATCTAAGCTATAATTTAAGTTGAAAGAATCTGTTTCATAAGGAGAAAGTCCAAGTCTATAACCTATGTAGTTTTCACTATCATATGTAACAAATATAAACAAAATTTTATGATTATTCTATGATTATTTTATGATTATTCGGAATTTTGTGATTGATTCTTATCAGGTTTAATACTCTGCTCATGGTATAAGGGGAGTATCCAGCCCATTCGCGTCATGAGATTACACATGTGAGATGTGTTGCCTGGCGCGTGTTACGACTGCCAGCCAATGAGGTCGGAGGGAGCATGGCCTAGGCTTCGCGATGTAAGGGACAGTGGAGGGGTGGGAGGGCGCGGCGTTGGCCACAGATCATTGCTCGTCCAATTTGTTACGTTCCTCACGAGGGGACGCGCGCTGTGTTGCTATCTGTGACGGATGCTGCTCTCTAGCAATCCTCAGAGGGAGGACACTTTACGACCACAAGCTCCTCGATCTCAAATGTGTTACGATCTCAAAGTAACATGTCCTTGAGTAAATGATGAATGTAGGATTTTTTTGTGGTCGAAACATACGTCCCCAAAAATATATAATTTAGACAATTATATTTGTGCCATTAATTCTCATAACAAAACTAGCGAAATACTGCCGCCAGAACACTCTAGTGAGAGCCGCTACCAGTAGAGGTATGCATAGGGGACGCGCCTGTCTGGAAGAGATCCGATAATTGTGATTGCCAGTTTCGGAGGATTGTGACTGAGTGTTTGGGTCATATTATTGTGTTAAGAGATAATTTAGCATCAAATTACTGAATAGTTGCGTGATAAGTACACGTGTGTTGATCGAGACACGAGTGAGCTTTCCCTCGCTGGTCGGTCGCTGCTAGCGAACTTGAAAGCGTTCGACGTCTATGATAACGCGTCCCAGACTGGTGCGCTCAGATTCGACCATTGGACGTTCAACAAATAGCGAATCGTTTCACGATTCAAAACCTACTAATATATAAATATTCCTCTGACGCCCAACATTCATTATGCAGCTGGGCGGTAACCAAGGACATACGGTTCAATATGATTAAGTTCATTTAAATCCTATCTTCTGTTAACTTGCCCGTGGGACGATGAGATTATAATAATTTTAGCCTCTTAAAAGAATGACTCGAGACATGAACTTGACACCTCCTGCTGAGATCCAGTAACAAAATTATTAACACAATTTACATAATAAATGTTCATGTCGATTATGGATCTGTCAAGACGTAGACCATAAAAGATTGGAGGTTGGGTCACAGAGAGAATGGACCGCATTATTATACCTCATACGCCAGAAAATCAAAAGAAAAAAGCGCCTGAAACTTTCCATTACTTTTTGCTTTAAAAACTCTGAACATCATTTAAAGGAGCACGAAAAATTGAAAGAATTCATTAATAAAAAAATACATCCCATAAAATTACAGCTCTGAATTATTTAAAGAAAATTCCATCGAAAATTAGTTTCAGTAATAAAACAATAACAAAACGACTTACTTCTGAGAATATAGTAATATTATAGATAGAATAAGGGAATATTTATTGTAATTGGCTAGGATTGTGAGAATTTAAAAATATGTTCTGATTTGATATGAAATAATTCATATATAGATTAACCAAATACTAGCATTTTCCCGTTCAAGTATTTGGGATAATATATTTATTTATTTTCAATATTTTTATTAATACAACGATGGGAGTTTGACGTTTGAACAAAACATTTCTTGTATGGTGACAATATTCTCCATCGTGTCCATTGAATTGTGAAGAAACAAATTTTTATAGACCAAAATAGCTTTTTGAAATGCGCTCTTCAATTGACGAAAAAATATTAAAATGAAATGGAGTCATTGGTATGAGCTTCCCTTATAAAACAAATTTTACTTGTTACTTAACTTTTTTTGCCACACTACTTTTTCTCTCATTATTACTGACGCGAGTAATGCATCCATTCGATCAAAATATTTTCAAAATAAAATTTCCTCAAAGAGAGAAATTCGAGTTTCTTTACTGTGTGTCAAATTAACTAAATTATTCTAACATTTAACTTATGAAGTAAAAAATATTCGTCACTGTGATCTGACTAGTAATAAAACAAATAAACATTGGCAATCATGTCTTGAGCCTACCTATTAGATTCAACTCTATAGTTTATCCACCTGACAGAACTTTAACTTTTTAAGAAAGTCCCTGTAAAAAAAAAAAAGATTATTTAAGACAATTAATAAATGAAAATAATGTTTGTATTTATTACCTAGAAGTTCACCCAGAAAAGTTGTGTACATTCTCAATGTAGAAAGTATAATTGTCTATTCACGATTTTAATACCAATTTATTTCCTATAAATATTATAGACATTTTTTCACATTAGATAATTGTAAAATTAATAATCACCCATGATCTCTCGGATCTATTTGGACTACGTAGCGACCATACAGCGACTTGTGAGATGAAACAAAATACGTAATCTCTTGATCCAGAAATTGAAGACGTTCTCAATCACTCTTGAAATAACGAGGGAATAAATCCCTTATTGAATAGTCTTTCTGTATTTCCCCTCCCCCTTTTTTGTTCTTGGATGTTGGTACAACTTCCCAACTAATTACCGTCGTGAGTTGTCGAGTTTCTCCGCGGCACAGCGCTGCCCTCCGCTCCGAATCGCGTTTCGGATCGTTCATTAAAAGGGAACGAGGAGGTAGAAACGGTGTTCGAAGTTGGCGCCAACTGCGGCTTCATTAGAATCTACTTTTTAATTGAAGATCTCCGCCTTATTTATGACGTCTCCGTGTTTTACGTTCCTTTTTTCATCATTCGCCGTCATTCAGAGTGGAGAGTATTATGTTCGCGATGATATAACCGCTTTGGCTATAAACAGGGTTGTCCAGAATTCTTGCTCTCTTTCAAATTTTACCCATACATGATATGATTCTTCCCAATCTTATACTTTATTTAAAACGATATAAAAACGTATATGTTTAGCTAAATTAGCATACAAATTTTCTAACAGCATATTGATGACCAATTATTTATTTATAATCAAAATTAGAAATAAAAATAAAATGTGTCTCTATCGACAACTTTTGATAACTTGGTACAAATATTCCTATCAGTTTTACGTTTACGATATTTAAAATTTTATTTTATGAGGTAATTTTTTAATTTGATCTTCCATGTGTTTTTTAAGTGTAATATTTTGTGAGAGATTCCACTTATCTTTTTGATGTCTTTCTACAAATTAGTTGTTTTTAAGCCTTAACATTATATTATTACTATTGTCATCTTTTTTCACAGTTCTTGTAATAATTTGGCAATTTAAAGGTAAATACACACTCTCGTATGGTTCATGAAAAGAACCTGCGACATATCACAAATATTTTAGATTTTAATCAATATTATTTATATCAGTGGAGGGAAACATGTTTGGAAAATTGTTAAATTGACAGTATTTAAAGTACAATAATAATTTCATAATTTAAAAAACAAATATTTACGAAAAATCTTATTACTGTGTACAATTATTTTATGGTTATATAAGAACAAATTAATATTTAACTCTCTCGACCACCTAAAAATTAACTATAATGTGAGTGGTTCAATTTTCGTTACCACAATGTTCCAGTAAAATTTCTCTTCTTCCAATAAAATGACATAAACTGACTATTTTCTTTATTGCATGTCTTCCCAATGCATTTGTGATACCCCTCGTCCCGAACGAACTCATTTGCATGATATATCATCATGCGTTGTAGCAGTAGGGGCAACTGATCGAAGTACATTTAGGTAACAAAATGAAGAGAACATTCCGCTTGAGCTCTCGCATCTCTTTGATATTTCTAAAGTCAATAATGAGCTCTAGAGCTCGGTGGATTTTAATTAGAGGAAGCCTCTTGTTTTGTTGCCACTGAGGAGGAATTGCTTCTTTTCTTTCATTGACTCTTCTTTTGATTCATTTTTTTGGGTCTGTAATTAGACATGTCAAGTAAGTTTGGAAGTGTACAGGTGCTTAACTTTAGAAAGACGTGTTAATTAACTTTTCATGGAAGAGGGATATGTTTCGTGCGGTTGTAAAGAAAACAAGTGACAGTTGACATTCAGGAGTTCATTCAACCGTCTCCGTTGTGGTAGCCGCGAAGAAGTGAATTTGATTGAAAGTACTTGTTATTCCTTTCTAACGTCATTATATGTAACAACTGAAGCACAAGTAATTATTGCGATTGATAGATAAATGAAATATGAATTTGAAAACCTTTTGGATTGTTAAGTTACCTAGTACCTCATAAACTTACAAAATAAACTTAAATTTTCTTCATGATTCAGAAAATATTTCCATCGTCTACAACCAAGTGAAAATTGCGACGAATCGGGATTCGAACCCGGGACCCTCTACTTTGGCCGCAGGTATACTACCGCTTCACCGCCCGCCTCGACTTTCGAAGCCAATTCACCTGTGTCTTGTATGGACTACGGGTGTCGAGGTCTCCCAAAGTAGGTACTTGGAACAGATGATATATTTCTCCGAAAAAGTAAGCTTCAATACTGGATTAAACTTCCGTGTGTGTTGACATTATTTACATTTACAATCATTATTAAAGTGAAATTTTAATCGGCCTTTTAATGACGATGGCAGCAACAAGCTGTTGAAACGTTGTAATAATATTAATTAATAGTCTACATTAAAAGGTCTATTAAAATTTCACTTCCGTGTGTGTTATTTGTATAAAAAGAAATTGGAAGTTTAAAGAAGAAATGCAAATTCGTAGAGAATACTAAGACCATTTAGATTCAGGAAAAATATCAAAATTTTATAATTATATTTCCCCTAAATAATTTACTAATCATTTGTTTCATTTGATATAATGAAATACTTCATTGTATTTACCAAAGCAGTGTCCACGTTTATATCAATGAATATACATTTTTCTGACTAAATAACTCAAAGTCGTACAGTAAAAAGAAAATAACTATGATCATCTTACATGAATAATTCACTGGAATTCTTGACACAAATAAATTACTGCTTATATAAACTAATTTATTTTGATGAGAGAGCATAGGAAAACTTTTTACAAGTCTTTTATGTTGTTCCACTCTTCCAATACATACAATGTTTCGTTGACATAAATGAGAAATATACACGAAGGTAAAGACGTCATTAAATTTTTCTCCAACTGGTTCACTCCATCATTAGAGACGAATGCTCCCGCAGACTTGTCAACTCGTAAGCGACACTTAAAGGAAATATTTTCTATTATTTGCTTTTGAATATCCTGAGAACACGCATTTATAGTCACTTCTCGTCTCCCTGGAGGATTTATTTATTCTTCCGTGAGCGTCCGCCTCCACTCCCTGCCACCGACGAGGGATCATGTGCGTGGAGGTGGACGGAAGCGCGTGTCGGCAGTGGAGGTGGGGATGGAAAAAAGGTAGTAAGCGGGTTGCGTGAGACGGACGCTAAAATAGTTTCTGACTGCGGGGGTTGATCTGTCAGCGAAGGAAGGAGAAGGCGGTGGGATGATAACATGGTGGATTCATGGCAGGCGGAGACTGATAAGGAACAACAAATATCGGATATGGACCCCTGTGATCATTTTACTACCCTATTCCGTGTATTTGTTCATTTAAAAATCATTTCCAAGTATAAAAAGGTTCTAGAAATGATTTATTTTAGTTAATTGATTAATGAAATAAAAACATTCTGAGAAATATCCTAGATATAAAAAAATATTCTAAACCTTTTGTTTACATATCAACTCGTTACGAGCTGATAGTTTACTTTAGATCAAACCTTACCTTCTACAAATGTTAACCCTTTGGTTTTTTAAAAATATACTTATTTGTCACACGTAATACATTGACCATAATATTTCAAGCATTTTTGAGAATATATACATAAATAACAGAAAATATTCATCCAACAATTAAATGGAATCGCCTTTGCGAAATTTGTAAAAAAGGTGATTCTTGTTCATTTATTTGAGTCTTACTATTCTTCCCTGGACCGAACAAAACTATTCGTTGAAACATGAAGGTAACCTCTTACGTTTATTTTGGAATTAGGTTGTTCTTACAAACTGTTTTCTGAATCCGAATTATTAATTTTTTTTAAAATTAATATTGTAAAATCTGTCTTTTGAATTTAATTACCAGTTTTTCTACATACATTGACAAGAAAAATTGATGGAATACTTTTACTCGTTTAATTTATGTAATGTTTTATTCACGATTCGTGCATGTTTTAAAACCATCTTATTTTTACTTCTCCATGCAGTCTGTGTCGAAGCAACCCGTGCGTGATATTTTGATCTTGTTAGTAAGTTGTGACAAATGCACCTCTGCAAAATCTACGTTCTTAGATCGGCTTATTCGGACGTGGCACCGTGGGATACTTCCATTCGTAACTCCTCGAACGCTCCCACGGGCGCAGAAAATAAATTTATTCGTATCGTATGCTGACAACTCTTCGGAACTCCATTCGAAAAATACAAACGCGCTTTTGAGATCCAACACACCACGTAGCGTAGGAATCTCTCTTCCAAGAAATACACTGCGTGAAGTTACTGAAGTGATCAAACTAAAAAGTAGAAATTTGACATTCATTATCTCCACTGCATAACTCCCACGCATTTTTTTCATGTGATATGCTTATACTTAAATTCCGTTTAAATCCTTTTCAATGTGCAACACGGTCCACGCTGTCAATAAATTCTCTCAAGAAATATACATTTCCTATAGAAATATCGTTGCATTTCCCGAGCAATTGCACATTGTTTATTACTGTTTATCCACTTAGGACGCTATAGTTCAAACTTATTAGTATTTGTGATTCCAGCTTTCGCCTCATGATTTTTAAGGACCTTGTCCCTCTTATTTTTTGGTTATTCGATGGACCTCTGTCACTCAACAGAACTAACATATTTTAAAATATCTAAGGCGAATGCCATATTTGAAATACCAAGCATTTTTGTTCATTCTTTTGGTCTGCGATTACGTAGACCATATCGCCTGTACCATTAGTCACTGCGAGACTTATTTTTTTTATTGTTTTCTATTCCTTTCCTTTATTGTGTCACTTTATCATCGCATCTGTTAATATGACAACGTGGCAACGAGGAGACGGACGCTAAAATAGTTTCTTCAGTCTTCTTTCTTTAGTGTATCTCTTAACTGTCCTACTTGTATAAAATAGTCAATATAATGTGAAAACCTTTCTTCTATTGCTATTACTCTTATCCATTGTTTTTAAAAAATCCTTCTCCTTTAAGGTAGTTTACATATCTACGTCTTTCATACCCATAAAGGTCACAATCCCCAAGAACGTAGTCGCTATTTTCTACATCTCCACCACTCATACATATCTATACCTCTCTGCGATCCATCCTCTTTAGGTACTCCTCGAAGTTTCCATGTCCCGTAAATTATCAAGCATTTCCATTGTTTAGTTTGATTAGTTATAGGATAATTTTAATAATAATATTACTAATAATGATAATAATTTGTTACTCTGCAAGTGCGCAATGTTCGGTGACTGATAGAAAAGAAGAGATAATATAAGTATACATAATAACAATAATAGTTAAATAACAAATCATCTGTGAAACACACACACATGATATAAATTGGTTAGAAATTTAGTACACAACGTAACAACGAGACAAAACAGTCTCACTTACAAACAGATACAGACACCAAACATACAAAAACATGCTTGAAATTTTATTATTCCTATAAAGTTATTTCCAATGCCATTCTCGTTGTCCAGTAATACCTTATTTGCATCTCAAACGTCTGTATTTCCTTTCATTCTTACTATGTTCTGTTTTGTAAACCGCATCCTCAATAGGGAGATCCATATCTGCCCTCTCCTTAGATATCCAGCTAGTGTAATGACTCGAGGTGAATATGAATTCGAGATGATGTAGGTGGAAGTTTTAGAGAAGGGAGAGGGGAAAGGGGAATATGGCATGTGTGATGATGCGGGAGGGGGTGGGGTCACGGCCCATGGCGACCGGACATCCGGCTGGAGCTCTCTCCCACTCCTTCCAAACCGAGCTACGTGGCCCGCGCGTGTGCGCGACGTTGCAGCTGGCTCCAACGGACTCAACGGATTCGCGTTTCATACTTACGAACAAAATGTTTAATGGTCGTTTGAAAGCTCCTTTCTTTGTATTCTGTCAGGGTATAAAGTATATTGAAATATTTAAAGCGTCTACTTCTGAAAGCTGAATGTAAATAATGCGTGTTCGTTATTTATTAATTTACTCCTCCAAAATAAAAATAAATATTAAAGTAAATTAAGAGCGTTACTTATGTAACTAACTACGATAAATAACAGTCGAGTTTAAAATTATGAATGACATTGACATGTGCAGAAACACACTTCGGTAGGAATCAGAACATTAAATTCCTGGAATGAATCTTAAATTATGTAGCACTAGAATTGAATTAATTACATCAGTTCAATGAATCAAAGATGATTTGTAAAGAAACATGTAAATAGACATGAGCACAAAAATATAGTCGAATCAATTAGTCAGTGAAGAAACATGTAAATGAAAAGAAACACATAAAACATAATTGATCAATAAAGAAACATGTCAAAAGAATGTAACATAAAAGCATTGATGAAGCAATGAATCAATGACAAATGTTGAAATAACAGTAATAATATGGCTTTAAGAATCAGAAAAGTCAGTTAGTCTTTGGTTATCAAGCAATGTCATTTGGCATAGAGTTTTGTAAACATCTTCTGACAAGTTACTTAGTCAGTTCCTTACTGTCGACATCGAATTAGCACTGCGGTTCAACCACTTGGACAACCGCTTGGTGGCTGCATAGATCACAATATATTTCTGTTGAGGATGATGCACTGAGTTTACGTGGTTTTCCACAAACGAGTATGGTCCACACATGTATATAGCGACGTGCCTATTTGTTACTGTCTTTAAATATCANCAGATCGGTAGCAGTAGTGAAGTTAATTTATCACTAGTTCGCATAAAATGTTATTATTAATAGCTGAAATATAGTGATCAGATTGTTGCTAAGTAGTTCAACAGGAATCGCGGTCAAAACATTTGGTCTAGAGCTAGTATGACACTGAGTTTCAATACGCATGAGAGAGGAGCGATATGACGCGACGCGTACTTGATGGTTGCTCGTAGCAGTGTGTGTTGCTGTTCCTCCAATAAGAACTCCTGTCGACTTAGTAACTATGATCTTATTTTATGTACCAAATTTAGTGATTGGTCAAAATTCACGTTATTTGTTCATTTGTTCAGAATTTATCATACTTGCATTGAAGCACATATGTGTTCACTTGTTCGTGTTTCGAGAACATTCCCGATTGTTATGCACTTTGTTTTTTGGGGAACATTCTAGTACTTGATTGGGGAAAGGTTTTATTTCACTTAATTCATGTTCACTTTTTCACTGTTGGTGTAATATGTAGCTTCTGTTACATTAAAATAAAGATATTACTTTATATGATCTTGACAATAGTATTAAAAAAACTCTCAAATCAGATAGGTGGTACAGAAATAAAATATCCAAATAGCTAAAACTGACGAAATGTTTTTCTGTTATGGTAATGTCACATGAGGCGTACAAGTGGGATGAAAACTAATAATTGATAACAGTATTTGATGTTTTGGTATTGCGGTTTCGGGAATCGTCCTTTTCTTTATTATTTTTTAAATAATATTTCCGTCGAGTTTCTTGCATTTTCAGACCGATCCTCGACGATACACAAGCTTGTGTTGTAATATTTTGCGTGGCTGTATCTGGTGTTTTGTAAACAAATTGTGTCACTGCCCCCTATGTTCTCATCTTTCGTAAGCGCTTCATTCTTATTTCTGAAAAAAAAAATTACAATACCGTACGGTTTGCTGCAGGGATGGATGAGCGTTGTGAAAGACGCTGGGTCCACCTGCCGGTTAGTGATCACTGGAATAGTTATCCGCTCGCTTAGTACTCGGCAGATAGTAAAAGAGCGGTGAAATACGTCCTACGGAATCCAGGCAGATACGCACTAGCTTAGCTATATAATGTATATATAATTTTGGGAAAATATATCACACTACAATATATCAAAATATATCAAGTTCTAATAATTAGAATTATATCTTAACTCAACGTAACTTAATTATATATTTATCTTATTATTAAATGTTCTCATCAATCGTGAATGTTCTCGACACAAGAACAGGTGAAGATATATGTGCTACAATGCAAGTATGATAAATTCCGAACAAATGAACAAATAACGTGAATTTTGACCAATCACTAAATGTTTATTTCGTATTATTAATAATAAGATAAATATATAATTATAAAGGTTGAGTTAAGATATAATTCTAATTATTGGAACTTGATATATTTTTATATATTTTAGTGTCTTCCTAATGAATAACCATCTACTAAGAATCGATGTTGAATTTTAAAAATTTACAGGAACGATGGTGGGATTGTTATATTTGAATAATTTCCACACACGTATAAAATTCCGATTAATTTTAAACTAAAATATTTGCTGTCTTTTATACAAAAGTGTGAATTCAAATGTAAACGATAGTTAAAAATGTTTAATCCTATTTAAATTATGGAGACAGGGTGATTGTAATTCTTTAGTTAAAATGGAAAGTTTGAAGTGGATTTAGTTTAAATGTCATAAAAATCCTTCTTTTCATAAATCATTTTGGTGAAATAATCTTTTTTTTACTTCAGCTTTGTGTACCCTTTAAGAACTTTTACAATCGTTTTTGCGTTACAAGGGTGAGTTGAAATGGGGATCATAGAAGAGGGATCCCACTGAATTTCAGGATTATTATAACAAAAATAATATTATAGTATGTGTAGGGATTCTTATTAGAAATTACTGACTATAAAAGGTTATCTTCTTTGATGGTTATAGGTCTTAGGGGATCATTGACCCTAGAAAGTTCATTTATTTGAAATCATCATGGGTAGATCTGGTTGTCTGGAGCGTGAAGTATGATTATCTCACTAATTCAGGTCTGCCTACTGAGTATTCTAAATTCCATTCATGTTGTGTTAATTATTACTCCTAAAACTTTTTCTCATATATATTATCAATAAGCCAACAGTTATGGGAAGCAAAATATTTCTCAATTCTCTATCTAGAGTTTTCATTAGAATTTGTCTTCCATCCCGTTGCCATTATTCTAATTATGCATTTGCGTACATTGATGCTCTGTTTAAATTAAACATCCGTTCCATCTGTGATTTTTCCAGTCAGGTGTCCCATACTTTCGGAGGCAAATTTTAATTTATTGCGCCAGCGTAGTTTGACTTTTTTAATGAGATCTCGTCTGTAATTTTTGAGATTGGACATTGAACATAGGGTGCATATATAATGAAGGGATTGTAATTGGATCCATGTTCTGCATTGCATTACATGGAAATTGCAGATTAGTCTCATTTCATTTGCTCTTGTTTGTCATTGTTTCAATAAATCGGTCCATTTATAGTTGATAAGTACACAGTTGAACTAAAATCTATTACACACACATTACAAATTATGCGTAATGTATAAGTAATCCTGAAATTTGTGTTATGAAAGTCTGACGTGAAGCGACGCCATTGCGTAAAATGTGAGTTGTGTAAAGCCACTACTAATTTCTTGTAAGTACTTTCGCTCATTTTTCAGTCATAACTACAGAGTAACAAATAAAAATAATATTTCTCCTCTATGTGAGATTTCAATTTCATTAATATTCTCTTCATCCATGGGAGGGATCCTCATGTGGGAGGGATGGGGATTAATAAACATATCAAAAACGAATATTAATGAGTTTGACCGACACATTTTGCGTGTTAGGAATACATGTAAAAATTAGTAACTTTTGCGTGAAAATGTCAGTATACACATCTCCAAAAAAAGTGTATTACGTAAATTGATTAGGCATATTTTCTAGGCCTGATGTAAATACTTTAACTTTTTTGACGTAATTTTTAATAGAAGGAAGTCCTCAATGCATTTGACAGAGTAAAATTCATCATTGTTACTGTGTTTTCGTCTTAGTAAGAAACTTCGTTTTACAGTTGGGGTGTACTAGAGACAAGACTCACTCGGAGAGACAGAGAGAATGTGTGAGAGAAATAAAGATAGAGTGAAATTTTCAGTAAACCAATACACGAGTAATTATTAAAATGAATTTTTTTGCAAAAATTATTTGTCTCATATTTATGTGTGGTAAAAACTGACCGAACTAAAAATTCAGCGTTTTATGATATCTATTCAGAATTCTTGTCTCTTAAAACAGTAAAGTACCCATCCTGACCCGGGTTTTTCTCCATTTTTCCTTCGGGTAGAGGCGGATTTCTTATACAGGTTCTCTAGGCTTTTTTTAGGGGCGTGTTTATTGTAACAATACATCGTGAATTTAGTGTTATTTCGATTCTTAAGATTTTTAAACACTATACTCAGAATAATCGATAGTTCGATAATAATTTGTACATGTAAATTTTTTGCGTTAAATTATAAACATATTGACATTCTACTAGTATTATAACTCGTCGCTAACTTTTCATTTTATCTAGGAATTTTTGAATGTTCCCTGCCTTAGGGCCCTTGATCGGAATTGATGGGATGGTCCCTTGCTTGCTTCCGGAGAGTAACTTAGTTTATTGTCCTCCACGTGATTACATGCAGTTTGTACTGTTTTTTGACAATAAATTTATTATTATTATGAAATTATTTCTTAGTTCCTATACCAAATTTGTAAGTTAAATATTAGATATACGAAAGTGAGGTAACACTAATTACGCAATCCGCATATGATATTCAAGGGATAAATTTGTAAGGCGAAGTTTCCTTAAGATTTTTGGTTTAGAGTTAATTCAATATTTATCAAAAATCCATTTGTTTTATCTACGACAAAAATTTGCTTTATCTCTGTCATTGTTTTTCTCTGTATATTCACCTTATATATATACTTTACTACTTATTATGTGATTTTATAATCTATACTTTTGATACTCATATTGTAATTGAGATGTGATTCTGAAGTCATATAGGAAATATTCTGTCCATTTGAATACTCTCCATGCCTTACTCCTCGATTTTGTACAAAATCTATTGTACTTCATATTGTGTGGCTTTGTGTGAACTCTTTGTCTCATTTCCAAAATTTTTGTCAGTAATAACCAGTCTCCATAATTTTTGTCAGTAGTTGCCTAATGATGACTCACAGGTTGTTAAGAATTGACAATAAATTAAGTCTGTGAAAATAATGTCTTATAATTTAATTAATATGATGTCAATGCAAAAAGTGGACGACGATGGACCGACGAACGGTCAGGCAAATGGATAATAGTGTATGAAAACATTTCTTACTATCACCGAACCTCAAAACAATAATTTCTGTCAAAATATTGTGGTAGAATTTTCACGCTGATAATTTTTAACTGTTATATAAAAGCGCCATATTTGTGGAGCTACGCAACAAAAATGAGCTATTTTTTTCCTACGTTTCTCAACTATGACACTCATTCAGCTTGAAATATCTTGATAACACAAAATCTACGAGAACACTTATTATAATATTGAAGTGTAAACGTGTTATTCTCGTACCTTACTAACGCGTTAAATGAGATAACAATTTACAAAACAATTAAATCGTAAAAAATCATCTCTCTCCATTAGGAGCCAAACACAATAACTGTAGTATGTATTACTTTAAAAAATTGTAATTCGAACTCCTTATTATAGAAGAGATAGAGTACAGTAAAAAATATAGTGCAATACATTTTCAGAAGGGAACTATTAAGATAAAAATATAAATAACTCAACTTCATTTCTTAGATCTTTCTCCTTCAATAATTTTTTTCGTCCAAAATTGAGTTGAATATTGAAATAAATATTATGAATATAATATTGATAGCGTTTTTAATGAAATACAAAGGCAAGTGAAACTGTTTCCCCAAGAGACTGAAATACGGGAAAGAAAAAATCAGGCAACATGATTAAAGTTCTGTAATTATAAATGTTAGACTTACATCATTAAGATCAAACGAGTTTTTGGGGAAAATGCTGCGTGACCTAAAAGGTTAGGAGCACTGTATGAAGAATACATAGACCAAGGTTGAACCCTTGAACAATTTTTTAGTTCCTTTGGACATCAGGTGGACTAAAACCGATCGCAGACCCTCACCCGTCTGAGTTCGTGAGGTCAAACACGGTTGCCGCATTAAATGACAAATCGCGATTTAATCGATCGACTTAAAGTGCTTGAGATGTCGATAGTCAGGTTTTCGAGTGGAAATGTATCGGAAACACGAGGATCGTTGGTCCGAAGGATGATTTCCTGAAATGGGAACCGTTACTTACCATTTGTAGAATTTGAGACTGTAAAATATAGAAACGTTTTGTTAATAGTTTCGTGTAAATATTATACCAATTTATGATAGGATTAGTATTGTGAATGCTAATCACATATTTTATGAAACATTTTATCTGTAGAATGGGTGTAGCGATAATATGAAAATCAGGGCATAGAAGATACGTTAAAATACTAAGATTCCTGAAGACATGAATGGAAACATTTTATCAATTATATTAATTATTGACTGGATTGAGTTTCTTTTTAGTCCCTTTGTTTGATTATTTTCAGTTTATTAATTTGGAATAAAATATAACAAAAATATCAGTATCCATGGACCTATTTAAAATGAAAATCTGGAACTATATCTATCGAACAATGAAGCGCTGTATATTTTAATTTTTGCTTCCATTTACCTCAAAGGACTTTGCTTTGGGTTTGAAGGAAGTTTGAGATTCTTAATTTTCCCCTTTCTTTAAATACATAGAGAAGGGCAGGAAAAGGTCCAGAATTCATATAAAAGCTAGCAAGTCACATCAAACATTTTTTCTGTACATTAAAAAAATAGAGGATATTCTATGACCTCGATAGGATTCGAATCGAGATAATCTTTCTTTACATTTAATCTATCTTTCTCCGCAAAAAAAAAAAAAAAATGGAAATTATAAAGTATTCATTATTTTACTAATCTCTCACAATTTACTGAACAATATTTACATCACTAATTTTAACCTAAAATATTGTTGATATGTTGTGACTGAAAATAAAAGACTATGTCAAAGGTTGCAATATAAATATTGGAAATTATGAAGTAATAATTATATTGTGTGTCTAAAACATTTCTTACCTGAGTATGATACAAGACCTCATAGATAATTTGAATCTCCCGTGCCCCCGCCTACCTTAACCTCACTACAGTCACTGACCAGTGTAGCAGTCTTCCCCCATTCCCCCTATTTCTTTAGAACTGCGCGTGTCACGGCCGTGCGATTAAGTTATTATGGAGACCCTTTCGTGTGCTCTCACAGCTGTGCTTACAAAAACACGCGGACACAAACACGGTCTCTGAAGTAGTGGAAGGAAATTGATAGTTGTATTTATTGATCGATTCCGCAGATAAAGAAGACCTTGGTTTTTTATTTTCCTTATGCCAAGAGGAGTGAAATTCTTTAGGAACATTTATTTTCTTATTACGCGCAGCGGACGAAAATCGGTGTTTCACTCATTACGAACCATGGCATTTGGAATTAAGCAGATATATGTAGTTAAGAAATCCACTCAATTTCGGGTAATAATAATTGAACATGGTCATTATACACAATGTACACGTTATTCCTCATATTTCTTCTCTTCCATTTGTATTTATCTGCGTAATGACAGCTCTTATGTTTTTTGGTAGAGAATCAATTACTACAATATAAAACCCTCTGCAAAAATGTATTGTAGTCACACACATTGGTTGCATCTTCACCTCCTGAAAACTGCAGAGTGAGTGCACTATTGAATAATATCTAAAACTTAACGTTTACAGCGCACACTGCAATTGTGTACTATATTTTCACAAATTGCAATCGTTACCCCAGTCATTCTTGATTTAATAGGGTCAAAATTCCCTTTTACTTACAAGTTCGCTACGTTTGGTAGTCCAATGCGGTTCTTTATGATAAAAGAAGAGTGTTATATTTAATTCGTTACTTCTTTTTCCTGTAGATAATTGTAGATAATGTGATAACTTTCGGTGAAAATGGCGACGAGCCGGGAATCGAACCCCGGAACCTTACATTGATCGCAGGGGTGTGAACCACTACACCACCCGTTCGCCTTCCACAACTGTACACCATTACAACATTTCTATTCTTTTTAATCACATAAAAAGGTTTTATTACGTCCGCGAGTACCGAAATATTTTGGTTTCAAGTAGCTTATTACAATAACTAGTTTTTACACGTTTAACCAGATCTGAATAAGGTTCAAAAATTTTCTTTATTTTTTCGTGGGGAGGGGGAGTAGAGTCGTAATCATAGCTTAACATCACGTTTTACCCGACTATTGAAATTTTCCACTGCTTGTGGAAGAACAAGTGGAGCCACGTCTTAGCGTGGTATAGTGTAAACGAAAGACGGGGAGAAGAATGACTCCCCATAGGGCCAAAGCAGGGTGAGGGGTAAAGGGAGAGGATGCTAGTGGTAGAACGGCGACGGTGGCGGCAGCGCAGAGCCCGTGTTCGCTGTAATGGTAATAAAATACGACGTACGTGTGTGCGCGCGCGGCGGGCGTCGAGACCAAGTTTCTCACATTCCTCGCAGCGGTCTCTTAGGGCCTGAAGCATGGCGGCATGTCCTCTCTCACTCCACCCTCTACGTCCTCATCCCTTGGTCCTCCTCGCATTGCTTCTCGAGGAGCGACGAGCGACGTTCGCTCGAGCTTTGGCATATGCAAATCCCGAATAGTGCGGCGTCACGTTTTGTGTGCAGAGTGCGGTCTTTTTATGGAACATGAAAAGACAGATAAATGTAATAATGATAAAAATGAAGTAAAAATCGTAATTTTTCATATCCTACAGTATTTTAGTCCTGTCAGAATTTTGTTTAAATATTCTCATATTCCATTATATACAGAAAAAAATCTTTCACGATGTAAATGAATAGAATATTTAAATAGAGGTGTATTTCAAGGAGTTTTCCCCGTCCTCAGTGTTCCAAGTAACGACGAATCAGCACAAATAAAATGGTCTCAATAAGATCACAGGAGCAACTGTTACGCGTGAAGGGACTATTTACGTAGTGGAATCTTCCTTGGGTGATATTGTCGTATACAAATAGTCAAAATGGCATATCGCAGTGTAGTATAACGAATTTCTTTACAATATTGATGTTTTACAAATGTAACATTAAAACAAATTATAGTAAAATACAATAATTTGTATGAGAATTATTATTGCTTATTCAGAGAACACTTCCTGTGAAAGTATGCTGTTCCATCCATTAAATAAAACTCAAATTTCTTTCTGACTCCACGTCGAGAAGTGCGTCAAGTTACATCTGTCATTTTAACGTCTTCTTGTATGCTACGATACGTTGGTTTCCAAACTTGAGGAAAACACTGGCTGCCCTAGACTCTAAATATTTTCAGATGAAAATAAAAATTTGTATGGATTTGCTTAATATCAAGAAAGAAAGTTATAAAATTAAATGATATAGGCAATGACGACTTTTAACAACACAAAGTTCTGGCTGGAACTTTGGTCTTTATCGCGTTACGTAAATTAATAGTTTACATAAATAAGGTAACATAACATAAATTAAATGGTAATTATTTATAATACCCAACACCTTAAAATACACGAGAGATACTTGTATTGCAATAGACATCAGTAAAGTTTTATGATTTGAAAGCTGTTAAGATGTAATGTTTGAAAATGAGTTTAAAAAATAAATGAAACAAAATTCCCACAACAACAAAATTGATATTGTCTCAAAAAAGTCGTTAAATTTCATAACTTAATGTGCTAAAAACGATAAAAGTAAATAATCGTACCATAAAGTTTTAGATTTTTTTTCTTCAGCATCTGCTTCGTTAAACTACGTTCTTCTCAACTTGTATCGCAGAACATTATTCATATATGACGTAATGTTCCCAAGGACATTTTCCTTCTCCCTCCACTAGAATCAGTTTACCAAAGACGCCTGAATAGGATCCTAAGCGTCGACACCATATACATCCCTTATTGGTGTAATTCCCTGGTTAAGCTGGAAGTTCGATGTGCGAGTAAGTTCGCTTAGTTGTGCTCCAACCTCCACCGTCACCGCCGCCGCGATGGGGCCTAAGTTTCCAGCATTCCTGCACTCGGTCCCTTTGGACTGTGGAATGAGATCCACTCTCCCCGTCCCTCCGTCTTCAATCCTCCACCCGTTCACTTCGTGACGCAATTCGGTGCGATGCGACTTCGCACGCGAAACTTTCACTTGATGTGTTGTGCTGCGCGGCTCCGCGGCGCCGCCACGGCGCGGTGTTCCGCCTTCCCCCGTCTCTCTTCAATGAAGAAAGCGTTCTTTCATCTCGAGTATTGTTTCAACTTGATAAATATACTTCGGAACGTTATAAGTTTGAGGTTCTGTCGTAATTTCACTGAGCAGTATTAAATTTACATGGGAAAACTATTTCGTACACTGATGTTTGGATAACAAGATATTGTGGGTTTACTTTCTTGATGAATTTCTTGGGAGTATTTTGAAGTTAATTTAAAGCTCAAATGCCAAACAATGTTGTGTCGTCACGTCGCAGAAATTGCGGTATTGTGGTCGACTGGTGATATTGTTTGGAGAAGGAATTTGGCAGTTGTTTTCCATAATAAAAAAGTGTCAATGTTTATCAATTATCGATCTCCCAGCACTCCATTCTCTTCATTAACATGGATTCCATAAATATTTTCTGCTATCAATATTAGATATAATGTTTATTAAATACAGATTTAAACAATTTTTTATATTTAATAATTATATTTTTCGAGATATTTTATTTATTTATTTTTTGCATTTTGGCGAGATTCGGACCATGAGCCCTGCTCTTCTACCTAACCGATGGACTTGGGTAAGGGAATTGGGAAGGAGAGATGTTGGGTTCCTAGGGAACTTATGGTACCAAACCGACATTTTTCTGGAGCAGGTGAGGGAAGCCCTAGTTGAAAACCTCACCTAGTTCGGCTGAGCAGGGTTTGAGTCCACGCTCTATCGCTCAGCGGGATTGTGGAAGCGAAGACTGTCGGTATTTTGAGTGTAGAAACGGTATGTACACCTGAATTAATAGAAAATAACTCAAGAAAAGAATAAAAATATATAATACGTCGTTTATCTTATATTTTTCTTCATTTACAAATGTTAAATCCACTGAAAATTTGTTGATGTACAACAATTACAATTTAAATCATCAGTTTCCATAAATATTGATAACTTCCTGACAGAAAAGATAACAGAAGATGTGCTATGTGTCTCAAAATTGCTGTGAGAATGTGTGTTCTATTTTTTAAGACAATACCACTAAAGTATAATCTTAAGAAGCTCTGACCGTTGAGTAACGTTCCTGTAATTTTTCAAAAGTAGGAGGACCACGCAAACGTGTTATAAACGACAATAAGGTCTTACAACCGATGTTTTGCACATCAAGAAACAAGATTAAACTGGAAAAATGGTCTTGGGTTAGTTTCCCAAAATATATAGTAATTTGTACGATGTTGATAATACTAGAGAAAATAATTAATGAAAAATACTATTCAACATTTTCATGACAGTTTTTACAATGGGATTTGATTTACAGATTATTCACAAATTGAGAGAAAATTGAATATACATTTTACCCGAGCAAAGTTGTCATATCCATATTTACTAAACAATGGCGGTATCACTCTGAATAATCGCTCAAACAAACAAAATCTAAATGACATCTATAATTATAAGTGACGTAGCGTTGTACTTAATGACTCATTCATCAACGCAGAAGAGAAAACTCTTAATGATGGAAATTTGAAAATTTTGGAGTATTTAGCTTCAGTATTGTAGAGGCTTCAATTCCTATTTTAAAAATGAGAATTGGAGAGAAATGTGATTTTTTAAATTTTCGCTGAATCTCACGAACCCATTCAGATATATTCTCGATTATTGTTCGTAAACGTGCATTTTTTTAATTCTCATAAAAATATAACGAAGGCGCAAAATGTAACATGCAAAGCCGGGACAGGTGGTTTCTGAGATATACATATACAGAACGTTCAAGAACTCCACTAAAAAAATCGGAAGAATGATACAGCACATATGGTATACATGTCCAGATATATCTTCCAAAATGACAAGAGAGAGTAAGAACACGTGATAGAAAGATGTGTAAAGTGCATTAGCTGTAACCCGGGACTCAAAGTAAAACATACTCGCCAATACGTGCGACGTCAGTGTGAGGATCGTATCTCTGCTAGTGAGCCGAAATTTGAACATCTGCTATAATTTGTTGTTGAACTTCAAACACCAATATTATTTTCTTATAAAACACTCGTGTTTTTGTGTTATGTTATACTCCAATTCCGTGTCATTTTATCTCCTACGAGAATCATTTCCGGTCGTGTGTATCTTTATGATTTTTATTTTTATTAATGTACTTTATTGTCCCTCCAATTCTTTACATGAGTTCTAAGATATTCTGTATTCTGCAGACCGTTACATACATCGCAATATCTGATCATTACCTGTCCGCTCCGCGTCATGTCGCCTCGCCACGCCGAGAGGCAACTATACCTTCTACGCTAACCAGCATATGCCGTCACGGCTTGTGGGTGCACAGCTGTCCACGCAGAAGTAGCGCTTTATAATTGCTTTGCGTAGGCGAAGGTGGGGCGCACGTGCTACTTAGCGCGTGACGCATGATGCGATCGATGCGTGAGGATGCGTCGGTGGCAGTCGGCACCTTTCTCTACCTCAATGATTCTCCTTGCTTTTCACCTGGATGCAGATCGTGGAGATAATTTTTCTCGCGCAACGGTTTCCTTCTGACAGTTTTGTGATCTTCAAAATGGATAGAGCGCTTTTGGGCTGATTTTCTCGATGGTTGGGTTCAATTCCAGATGTTATTATAAAAAAATTTTGTTTATGCTGCTACGTGCACACTGCCTCCTAGACGTATTAAGTCTGATGAATTTAAATCTACAAGAAAACAATGCTCCTTGGCAGAAAAATAATTTTCTTGTGTTTTTTTTATGTACACAATAACATTATAATAATATAAATATCAAATCTGACTCCTGAAGATCTGTAAAATGCACACACAAACTGATAGAATAGAATAGAAATTTTCTTCTCTTATTCACACAAATTACATGTTTTCATAGAGTATTACATTTAACTAATAATAAAATAAAATAAATAAAAAAGCTACAATAAAGATTTTTATATGCATGGAGAGAAAACAATAACCGCCTATGCTGAGACTGTTTGGAGGGTAGTACATTCAAATTTACTAAAATAAATCATAGCGGAAAAATCCAGACTTTAATAGTTAAAATATATTATTGTTATATCTCTCTTATTCATAAAATATATTGTAGTGAAAAATTAGATATATTAATTTTATAGATAATAGAAAGATATATTAATTTTATTTAAGGAAAAAAAGAAGAAGAAAACATTGTTTTGTAGTGTTAGCAACCTACAAAAAATTGTTTTCTTTGAAAATTACCCAATCTAAATCAATTATATACATTTTTAATCGTAAAATGTTATAAGAATGATGAGGAAATTAGAACAACAGGAACGTAACGAGAAAGAAATCATCAAATACATTAAGCCTACATGTGCATTTACTCCCTCACATAAACGAACACATTTTAGTTCACTAATATATACACACTTACATACACAAAGATGCATAAATGTACACATGCATATCATCCCCCCCCCCGAAACACCATTTATCTCACTCCACTGCACATCACATTTGCACCTATACCGATTTAGCAAACAGATGGAACAATGGTGTAGTCAAAACATCAAGAAACAACTCAGGGCATTTGGAAGAAACACTTTGCTTGTCCTTGGTCTCTCTTAGACCCTAAATAAACATTTTAAGAAAACAAATCTTATCTAACACTTTCGTCAAGCACTGTTTTCCTTACTGTTCAAACAATAAATTATTTTATTTAATTTTTTAAGAAACATTGTCCTTTGCCGACACCTTTTCTGTAATTTTTCTTTAGTCAATAAGTTGGAGGAAAATCTTCTATGTATAAATGAAGAATTATAAAATATTTGAGCTGGAATTAACCCTGTTTGTCGCCAGAGGGTATTATAAATTTTAGATTTGTTTTTGTATAAAAATTCGTAGAAACACAAATTCAAACGTGTCTACCTCAGGACCATTTACTTTGGCCGCATAAAAGAGTTGAAGAAAATACGTATCTAGCTCTGAAGAAGGTCAAAATAAATGACGGAAACATTGGAAAATTGGAATTTGAGTACTTGATAATGTCAATAGATCTAAATATACTAGTTGTATCAAAAGAACGTGAGTTATATATGAATAATAGCATTTGATTCATATTGCATTTTACATATCTTTTAGATGAAGAACAAAAAGGAAGAGAAAAGAAAAGGGGACAGAAAACATTTACATCATGTTTTCGAGTTATAACTTTTGTGATGCCATTAAAAATTAGGTAGATTTTTGTAGAAGACTTAAGTTTGAAATGCACATGAAGATTGCTTTTATAATGACGGTGATTTCCAAATTTTATTTACTAGAATATCAATCTCAATATTCTCATCCTATTACAGTTTGCTTAACATTTCTCAACTCTAAAACTATTTTGCAATGGTTAATTGTATGTTTGTCATCGTAGAAGAACTTACTGGAAGGAAACAATATTAAATTACCCTTACACTATTTATCTTAAGGTAAATATATCTAATTTATGCAAAAATTATTACAAAATCCAGTGACAAGTAAATCAATGTAAAGAAGAAAGAAAAATAAGACTGAACATACTTATCTGCGGTAAACGTTTTGAAGCAACGTGACTGTACTACATTACTCAACTTTAAATCAGATTTGCGTTTGTAATAACGAGAGACAATTCATATCTCACCAATAATTTGACCACAAGTAAGATGCTTCCGATCTACTTCCGTTACTTATGATTCAGTCGCTGACGGACTATTAGCATTGTCGAACCATTAATAAGAACATAATTAAGTAATAGATAAGAGTTAACTAATATCTGTTTATAGAGTGGAAGATCAATAAACAGTTTGCTCCGTTTGAAATATCCTGTTTGCATCAAACTCTGTGGATCGGACACTACATCAAAACAAAACGCAGGGGGTAATTGGTCGTTTTATGAAGAGCTCCGCTCGCAAAAAATGTCGGAAGCGACGAGCTGTCAGCAACAGGATCCTTCCGCGCTCAGATCTTTTCACTCGCGATTTTAAACCAGGATCGGTTTGAAAAGCAAAAGTTTTTAATTTTTTTTACTGAAATTAGGATGTTGTAAAACTGTCCCGCATGCGTTTTATCATTGATTGTAGTTTTGAAACATTGTTCTGACGCAGTGGACCTTGACCGTAATCAAGTGGTGGTGGTGGGGTTAACCGAGGAGAGATCTGGGAAGCATTTCTGTTTAAAAACTAACACAAAATTTATAAATATTATCTTTAAATAAAATACACCAAAAAATTAACAATTAAAAATATTAAACAATGACAATATTAATTAATTGTTTAAAATGACATATATTAACGAATATGGTTTTGTGACCAAATCAGAATTTTATAAAGGTACAAATCAAATAAATCATGAAAGTATATTTTTAATGCAGACGTAATAAACAAGCTCACAATATATAAAAAGTTATAAAATAAAATTCCAATCATGAGTTTTGTTTGGGATGTATTATTTAAAACAACTATCTTTAAGATGTCTTTTTATTCATCCGAGGACCTATAAATAAAGGATCTACTAGTGAGATAACAAACAGCTTACAACGAAGTACACAACTTATAGAAGGAAAAATGACATCCCGTAAATGAATAGAAATCTGCACGCCGTCTATAGATGGCATGAAGTATGTAGAAAAGAAATTTCCAACGTCTCAAGACCGTCCCATCCACTGTAATGCAAGTAAAGGTCCCATAAAGAAAGACACCACCTACTGCCTCCTCACGAAGCGTTAACAACATTCGAGGCTACCCGGGAACTGTGCTGTCGACAATGCGGTTGCCCTGTATTGCTTTTACAAGTATCGAGAGTTTAGCCTGCACGGATACACGCCTAGTGTTGCGAGTCGCTTCAGTAACTGCATGTAATACGCAGAAATTATAACAAAAAAATTTGTTATTACGTTTGTATATAACATGTAAATTTAGTGTGCGAAAGATCTGGTAACATTTTTACAAAGTATGCTTTTTATCAACTTCAATGTTATCTGTTGTAAGTTTAGGTCCAATTTCCATAGACCCCACTGCTCTGAGGTATGTAAGGCGGACAGCTCTGAGACTAAAGCCACTAACAAGGTACTACATGTCTCATCGGAACAACCAATGACCCTCAAAATATTATAAAAAAATAATATAGATATTTTGCTACAGTTTGAAAACATTTCATTTATTTAATAGATTTTGAAAATAAGTTTTTATTTTCCAAAATAATTCTTTTTTTTTATATGAGAACGCATTTCTTCCAAATATTAAATTATATTGAGTTGAAACGACCTTTGGTCGTATCAACCCCAATTTTGAAGCCCCCGCC
>NNCF01126672.1:482210-507308 GCA_002313205.1 Laupala kohalensis
CAAAATTCAGATAACCCAAATTAAATTAAAATTAACCAAACATATTAGTACAAAAAGCAACTTATATAGTGAATAATAGTAAACGACAAAATAAGTATAATTTTCTTGAGTGTACTGTTTGTAAAAAAATACAAAGATATGAACGTGTGAGGATTGATGAAGATTAATTCTATGACCCAAAGAAAGTTTTAATACTCGACTTCTTTAATGTGGACTTAATGTTAGCTATCTCCAATTATTTTAAATTTAACATTGACAACGTCACGATTTTTTTTTGTCTTTTCCATGGTGCCAGGGTGGATAATTGAACGTTCGGATAACTGACGATCGAATAATCGACGCTCTTCTATATTTTTTTACTTAAAATAGCTGTATGAATTTGTTATTGTATCCGTATGAATAAATTTTAGATATAAAGAAGATTTCATTTTCTTTTGGCAAATCTCCCTTAAGTGCCACATGAGGTATTACGTTCGAAAAGGGGAAGCACATGGTGATTTTCTCCATCTTTCTCCTTTGGGAATCTCTTAATTAAACTCATCCAACACCCGCGGAACTGCCGGTCTTTGATCTCCCAGATTCGAGATAATCTGCAAATTTGAACGTTGAGTTGCTGTCAAATGTGTTAAAGGGATATCCGAAAGTAGTTCATCATTGCATGTAACTGAATTGACTACGAAAATCACTTGCAAATCTTTTTCTTCCACTACCCAGATATTTTTTCAACTCTCGTTTTAAAATATAAATGCATAGTTTTTTACTGATCTGCACTTTTCGACTCACTAAAAGAGGAAAGAAGTGTCCTGGTGAACTTAACAACTCTTTTTTTCTTCAACTCTGTCAATTATATGAGAATGCTCTAGGTGTTTTGTTTTGAAAGTTAATTTTCTTACTTTTTTGTTAATTTTACAAGTGAATAAGTAGTGAATAAGAATTAAAATATTCAGTCGAGATTTTTTATCAGAATTTTTTTTATTACTATCATTAATACAATTTATTTTGAATTTAAAAGTTTTCTCTCATAAATTAATTTGATCCTCACCAATTGTTTTGAGGTAACACCAACCAACGCTCTTGTAGACAATTATTTCCTGGTGATTTACCAAAGGTATTCTAGCAAGAGTACTGTCCTGAAGGCATTTAACGCTCGGTTTTCTACATTAGATGAAGTATGTTTGGCTAGCCAATATACCGCGAATTGAGAAATGTCTTTCGCTTGAGTTTATTGGCTTGGCTCTCTGACGCGACGTTACACGATTGGATGAACTGTATACAGTCTGATGTAATGAATACATCTGGCGTTCACGTATTGTTAAGAAAAAGAAACACATGTTTACTCACATCATAGATTGCAAAAAAAAACATTGTTACGCATCGCATGTCTTCTGCTTGATTCACCTTCACCTGTTCATGTTTGCGTCTGGGAGCACGTGTTATGAAACAAAATTAGAAGCTCAGATAAAAACTAGTCAGCCCCGACAAGTTAGTCGGAATGGGATTTTTTATTCTCAACAGATTGGAGTGTTCTTGGGCTTAAATGAAAGGTGAGACTTTTCTTAGGCAACTTTATACTTTGCTCACCCTTACTTTTTTAACAGTAAATCAATGAAAATAATTTTTTACATTATGGACATTCCGATTTAGCGTACATCATGTTAAGATGATCACGAAATAATTAAACTACGTTTTAACGAAGTGTTTGGAGCTCCCCCACCACTTTTGAGTGCAATAGCTTGTTTTTTTTTATTAACTCGGAATTTGAATTCTGCCACGGCACCAACACAACATGAATAAGCTCAAATACTCCGTCAGTACAAGATGAGTTACTCTCGAGAGTAAATTGTAGACATTTCCTAACGAAAGACCGTAATACAAAATATTCGTTTTCGTAGCACAAAGTTATTATTTCCATAATTTCTCTATATTTTCACTAATACACAATTTTATCTTTTGAAAATTATGATTGCTACTTTAATTAATTAATTAATATTTATTTTATTTCATGTATGACGGTGAGGTTTAGGCCATGTGATATACTCTTTGGTGAGGAAGTAGGAAAGGAATTGATTTATTAACGAGACAGCTGTTCATATTTTCAAATTATCTGACAAAATTCCAATGTGTGATGACAATGTGTTGAAACAAAAGAATGTAGTGTGTATTTTTCTCTATGTGGAGCGAGCGGAAATATAACATTTTCCCTTAATTCTTGACAAAATATAAACATTTGAATATTATTTTTTGTTTATTACCTTCTTAGTGGTATTTTTATTCTTCATTGCTGAGGCAATGAACTCACATTAACTAGCACTAACACATAAGCACTCCATTAACATTAGGAATGCAAGGATATCTAATAATCGTGGCTTGTTCATACTGTTTCGGCAGTTAAAATACGGAATACGAGACAATGTATTCGTGTTATACTTACTTTGCCTGTTTTGCGTTAGGTATTGTTAACAATGACAAGTCAATGCTGGAAACAAAAATTGTTTCCCACTTTACCAGATGGTTTTAGACATTGTCCTAGGCACTGTGCACAATGCTCGAGTTTCTACTTTGCCGGTAACATATACATCAACAGTTCTTTCTAGTATTTAACGGTTTATTCAGTTCATGTTGCATGGGTAGCACTTTACCATCGTTCTCATCAATATTATGTATAAAAAAGCACAGTGTGAAAATGACTAAATAATCTGAGTAAAACCGTATAAAGAAGTTTTCTCTTGAATATCTTAGATGGCAGCACGATACAATTACAGATAAAGACACCCACTCCTAGTTTTACCACTAAAAAACGTAAAAGAGTAAATGCAATTATGTATTCAATATTTAAAAATGTATATTTTAAGAAACGTGAGTTATTTCTTTCAATATATTTCTGGGAGAGTCTAGCTAGTTTTGATAAAGAATTTTTTATCTGACAAATATTTTATATTACACCTTTTCGAAACAAGAGAATGGCATTGAAATTCACTCAAACGAAAATGGAGGAAAAACGATGTGCCTCTCTCCACTCTATAGAAAGTTGAGCTGATTAGTGAAACGTTTAGGATTTACCTCATACATCATTAAAATAAAACATTTATGTATTACATTTTTCAGTTTCCATACGAACTCAGAATGAAAAGTTAGTTATAATCTTCACGAATGACGAAAGTAAAGTAGTGGGAACCAAATATCGACTAGTTGTTTCCGAATTTGTGGTGAATACCAATATCTAATTTATACAGTAGTAATTCCATTACCAGACCGCAAATGTTCTATCGAGTGCGGCACCGCTGACCTCGATTGACGTGAGCGAGCTATCAGAGCGTCACTGAACGAATCCGAAACAAATGCTACTCACATTGGTCAGATTACTTCCTGATTAAATGGAGCATATTTAGGACACAATTAATTGTAACGGAACAAATTTCCTGAAAGTAAAGATTATTATAAAAATCTATCGAGTTCGTCGAACATCAACATATGAAAGAACTAAAAACCTTTTTATTTGAAATATACATATAATATTGCATTGTCAGAGGGTTTATATGTGTGTGCCAAATTTCAGTTCAATCGGTTGAGGGGAAGTGATTCAAAATTCAGTTGTAAAATTTGGCCCAAACATACCAACTAACAAGTCAAGTTAAATAAAAGCTTGTAAAAATGTATACAATTAAAAACCACTTCTTTTTCCTGAACTTATACTGTTAAACTCCACTTCAATTATTAACTACAAATATCGTGATTAATTGAGTTTATAGGATGTGGGAAAAATGGAAACAAGTACGACAACCCAATAAGTACATGCATCAAATACATAATTATGCATATCAATATTGTAGAATGGTAAGATTTTTATTTATTTTCAAGTTATTTCAACCATGATTATTGGCACTCTTACAGTTATTTAACGAGAAAAGAAATAAAGATCATATATTTAAATTACATCTACCGATTTATATTTAAGGTAGCCATCAACAAAGTCTCAAATCTAGAACGAGATCGAAAACCTCGGGTTATGGAACCAAAACTCGGGTATTATTATGTAAAATGATTTCTCTCCTTCACAATAAAAAAAATTAACTTCCTATTACGTGTCATTAATTGAATTATAAATTAATAAATTAAGAACCATTTTATAGTAAGAAACATGCGCTTCTAAAAATATATTGTCTTGATATATTTTTTATTTTGAAAAGAAAAACAACTTAAATGAACAATGCAAGAACAAAAGTTCTAATTTTATTTTTTTCATACAAACTAAGAACTTAAGTGTTAAGTATTCTAAAATCATGAGATAACTGTTAAAAAATTACAATTTTAAATGTAATGATGTATTTCTAGCTTACGTAATAATACGCATAATTTTTTTCTAATGTCGTGTGCAAATTTCGAACGATCGCGACGATTACTCTTCGTTGCTTGACATATTTTAAAAAACCGGACGGAAAAGATAACCCCGCCCGGACGCTCCCCAGACACCCTTCAAACTAGGACAAATCCGGCGAAACCCGGACGGATGGCAACCATAGTTATATTCATAAATGAATGTGTGTAATCAGTATATTATTCCAATCATTAAAAAAAGGTATTTTTAAAAGAAATGTAGGAGTTGATACTATGTATTTTCTCAAGTTTCGTGTGTTAATGATTCATTCCAGTGTTCCGGCATTAGAGAACGCATGCGAGCAGATTCGCGTGGATTGAGGTGATTTGCGATTCAGATATTTGTGAATAACAAGAAGTCGACTGGCTCTTGGGAATCATGTGATGCAGTTTTTATTGCTCGCGCGTCGTTACAATCTCTGGATTCATTCCACTCATTCGGTCCCGTTCTAGCTGTACTGAATTCTATTGATTTTTCATGAAATTTAATGTTTCAAAGTTTGCCGCTGTAGGGAAATCGATTATACCAAGAAAATAATGAATACGATACCGCCCAGGTGAGATATTCGGGCATTATGAGCAATATCAAAGCAGTGTGAACAATGCCTGAAGCCATTAGCCAAAGAAGGAAATATTCGTCTCATTTCCCATTTTGCCTAGACGTTGTGCAAATTACCTAGGTATAGTTGATACTTCCACAAAGAAAGACAGGCAAGGCTATAGCGATACAAAATATTCTAGTTTAAAATAGCTCTAACATTATAATTGTTTTATTTTCTCTGTTTTTTATAAGTATTTTCACTCAATGAAATGCCACTCAATGAAAATCGAATATCGCAAAATATGAAAAAATAGCTGCTAAAATAAACTTACTTTCTTTCTTTCTTTCTTTCTTTCTTTCTTTCTTTCTTTCTTTCTTTCTTTCTTTCTTTCTTTCCTTCTTTCTTTCTTTCTTTCTTTCTTTCTTTCTTTCTTTCTTTCTTTCTTTCTTTCTTTCTTTCTTTCTTTCTTTCTTTCTTTCTTTCTTTCTTTCTTTCTTTCTTTCTTTCTTTCTTTCTTTCTTTCTTTCTTTCTTTCTTTCTTTCTTTCTTTCTTTCTTTCTTTCTTTCTTTCTTTCTTTCTTTCTTTCTTTCTTTCTTTCTTTCTTTCTTTCTTTCTTTCTTTCTTTCTTTCTTTCTTTCTTTCAAGGATTTCTAATAATTACAGATTGCTGTTGTAAGTAACGCTTCAGCACTCCAGAATAAGAGGTGAAGAAAAGGTGTTCTATTCACTCTGCTTGTTATACGTTAGGTATTGTTATCAATGCCTAGGTAATACTGGAAATAGAAATTACTTCCTAAGTTGTCAGATGATTTCAGGAATTGGTCACATACCTAGGCATTGTGTACAGTGCCTGATTTCCTACTTTGCCGGATTAAGGTAACATAAGGCGTATATTATAAATATACTTCCGAAAAAAACATTATACAGGTCAAAAATTCGAAATAGGACGGGTGATGTAACAAAGTCAATTATCTGCAGTTTCGGACTTAAGGGTTACAGGATCATTTAAACCAGTCACTGCGTCCAGCGAATCACTGAATAGAACATTTAAATTAAAATAAAACAAATTAATTAAATTTTGGTTTGAAACTTTTGAAAATGACATTATTAATTTTGAATGAATTGTGTATTTTCAGTATTTGTGAATGATACATAGCTGTAAATGATCAGATAGGTCTACAGTTCGTGTATTTATTAACTTTTATAATTAACAATAATTTCAATAATAATTATCATACGATAATCTTGATATTATTGAATGAATACAAATTAGTGCAATGATGAATGAAGGAATAAAACTTAATTAACTCGCTAATGTTGAAATGACTGGAGTATGCGGGCACAAATTGACACTAAATTTTTCTAAAGATAGACATAACAATCTAATTTGTGATGCACACAATCTGTTTTTTACCGAGTAAATCTGTTTATGTTCATTTAATTTTCTTAGATATCCGACTATTTATAAAGAGTCTATGAGTATAATTACTCAGATTGAAACATACCGATTTTCCTAAATAAATTTTTCGACGTAGGGGTCGTAGCGAACTGTGTAAAAGAAAGGGAGAAGACATAAAACAGGAATTGTAAAAATCGACCCTTTTTTGGCATTTTCACGGATTTACGATAGGTTAATTTATTTTCGGTTAATTACTTGGTACCCTGCTAGTACATGAATTCTGCTTGGTGAGTTAATAAGAATTTATGAATATTTTCGATAGAATTTTGCGATTCCAGAATACATGAAAATATTAAAACATTTTTTAATATTTAAATAACTAATTTTTTCAGGGTTTTTCTGAAACTAATCACTTTTGAGATAGTAAAAAATCGATTCCACAACAGTTTATAGAATGTGAAAATACAAGGAAGTTCTAGGCGGGTGACTTCCGAAATGTTTATTATTCAGCAGCACATTGTTGTCGGTCTTCCATTCTGTTTAGAAATTTCAGCGGAATGAATGAATTGAAAACGAGACGTTATGGAACAATCCTTTCTCCCTATGTCAGTGGGATGAGCATGTGTAGTTCCCGCATTTCCAGTGATTGTTGACCGGAAACGCAGTGGAGCGTCACTTCCTGCCCTTTTGTCGCGGCCGTGGTTGTCGCATGTGACCGTCTGGCGGCCTGCGACGCACCGACTGTGACGATTCCCCGAGTTCACTGCCACGCGCGTGTCCAATCAGGGTCACGGACGAAGCTACTGGCTCCCTCATAATGAACAATTCATTGCGAAAAGGAAAAAAAAAATGTTTTAAAGTATCATGCATTTGCCAGAACTCAGCAAAATTGTACTCGTACATAAAGAGTTCAAATAAAGAAAAAATTGCGACTCTCGATACCCCGAGTCATTGTGACACGAAATTATCATTAATTTTATACTTTTACTGTTCCGAGGTTTGCCATCAACAAAATCTTAAATCTAGGACAAGGAGACCGAAAACATCGGATTTTGGATCTAAAACACAGACATTGCAATGTAAAATGATTTCTACCCTTCATACTAATGTTTAACTTCTTTTAACGTACTTTTAACTGAATAATAAATAATGGTAATTTTACAGTAAGAAACATTCACTTTTATAGAGAGCAATAGATATTTCTCTGTGTAGGAAAGTAAGATAAATTACTGTCAGAATTCAAGAAAAAAATGTAATTTTATTCCTCGCAGAAAAAAACTGAAGCGTTGACGCTGTCGAACACAAAATAATTTTAGTTACAAAAATAATATGGATTAATAGCTTGCGTTATAAATAATTAATTAATTAATTTAATGTAATAATTAATTGAGTAAAACACATCGCTTTTGCAATGACGTGTGTGAATTTCGATCGATTACGACGATTTGACTTTGTTTAATGACTTATTTAAAAAAAACAAAAACCGGACCGTACAGAAAACCCCGTCCGGACGCTCCCCGGACGCCCTTCAAACTAGGACAAATCTAAGGAATCCTAGACGGATTGCGACACTAGATATCAACGACGTGAACAACTTTTCAAGAAGATTGAGTAATCTTGTTATATGTCCCTAATACCTTAGCTGGGAAGAAAGATCATAATCCGTCCATCATGAGTAAACGAAGTTATGTTTTTGATATCCTAAGAGTTAATTCGAAACACCATTAAAGGTCGTTTTCAACATACTTAAATTGGTCACTTAGGTAAAATATATGGAAGAAGGTATTGTTCTTCAATGTTGTCATTCAGTTGACGAAAAAGTTTCTGTGGCTAATAAGACACAATACTTTTTAAAGAGAGCTTGGTATTCGGGGAATACCTGTCTAAACGCAAAATCAAAAGACTTCTAACGGATTTAGCCTTCCTTGGTGAACTAGTTACATCTATTTATCATAATTTTCGCAACTAAAATATTCCAATTATTATGGTATTACAAATTCATTACTTTTTAAATAACATTAAAATACATGTCTTACAAAATCCTAAAGAAATTAATTGTTTAAAAATTTTCTACATATTCACTTTTTCGTCACTAAACTGTGTCCATTGCATTTAATAAATTGGTCTGCGTTGTGAAAACTAATTTTGACACCAAGTTTCTTTATCATTATTTTGAATATTTTCATCAGAAGGTATTTGAGATCAATAGTATGTGTTGATTAAACACATTTCTTATAAATTTTAATGAAACCAAAAAAGTTTAGCTGTTCAGTGTTAAAGTATGCCATTAAGACATAAAGGATACCCTCGGAGAAACATAGTTTTGTTCTGATATCGCGTTCATATTAGTAAAGGTTACTTGCATTCGTTTAAGGAAGTCCAGTCACGCTAGCAGAATAATGGCGGCGGTACAATTGAAACCGTAAGATAATGAAAGCTTGTAGTTGGTGAGTATTATATACATCCTCTGGGTTATCATCAGTAATTCCTTACAGTGTCGAAAGTTCTAAATTGTCTTTTATCACAAAGCAACAGTTTCAGAGTATAATCTACTTTTCTCCTGTTCATGACCTATTCATTCGTGAAATTGCAGGGGAATATGTGACGATTTACTTTCTGATCTTTGCTACACTTTTTCTATTGTCGTTCAAAATGTTTCATTCCTAACTTAACATTTTTTGTTATTAAAAGTATACTACATACCATAATTTATTATTTTAATCATCTTATTTGAAAGTTATCAGAATTGTCTTCCTTCAAGATTTCTCACACCGTGCAAATATTTTTGGTTTCCATCACAACTCAGAGACATAGAATGCGTATGTATGGTTTTTATCGAATAAAAGTTTGGAGTCCGTGATAATGATTCACGAACATGCATTTTTCCGAAAAAAATTATGTTCTCGTTTTAACATCGTGCGTCTTTATTTAATCTTAAGTATCAGATGTCTAAATTATTTCAGAAGGAGTGCAAACATTGAGCTCTAAAAAACGATTTATTTGCAGAATTTAATTAGATACGATTTCAAAATTATTCAACACTCATCGACGTAAAAATAATTGGTTTTATTACATATAATAATTATTAATTCTGTTGTCTCTGTTTGTAAAGAAAATTCCCTCGTGTTGATGAAAATTTTCTAACCATATTCTTGCCAAAAAATTTGTATTCACAAGAAGAATACAGTTGTTAAAAATGTGTAAATAATATACGAAAAACTAGTGAATGACTACGTGAAGGATAATTATCTACATTACTTTCGGGAAGCAAGTAAGGGGTCATCCCATCAATTCCGATCACACTGGAGGCCAACTAGACAAAATACTATAGTGGTGATAGGACAACAGAAATAACGGGAACAACTGTGTCATGATTGATTTCAAATAATAAATATTCTAATTATTTGCAAGCAAGCATTAATAAATAATTTGTATTAGTGTTAGAAAGACCTTAATATACCTATGGTATCACAATCCCATGTCGACAGTGTAATTCTGTGACTATTATGAATTTAAGGAACCCGCTAAATTTCTTTAATTTAATATCATATGTCAATGGTTAACCCCAGATTTGTTAAATGGCTAATTTGGCAAATTCCTCATTAAATGATGTTTTAGCTTAATTTGCACAACGGCGTAGACTATATTAGTTCCTCGTCGTTAGCTCTGCGGTTGACGTCTCTGGCGTGAACGGGTCTTGCGGTGTGCACGTCACAGTAGTAGTGGAGTATTTCGTATCGCAACGGCGCGGTGGCGCGCGGAGGAGAACGGGTCTACAACAGAACCCGTTCCACGACGTCCCTTTTCTCTCCACCGCAATGCCACGCCGCCGTTCCTCTACAAGGCCAGTCCTCGCCCTTCGCGACAGCTCTGTTACGTAGGCGACAGCGCCCTAATTGAATCCCCCCTTGCACCCCACCTCCTCTCCCTTTTGCAAGGACCGTCTCTGTATGTCCCACACCGCTGTTACCCCATGACCGGATCTTTCTCGGGTGTCTCTGTCGGAGTAGGAAGTTCTGACCATTATTCCCATGCCGTCTCATGGCGGTTCAGTGGTTGGTTAGACTTTCTGTGTTAGATTGGGGAACGTACGGCGTGTCTGAGTGGGGTTTAGTTGCTGTAATGGACATGAATCAATTGCAAATGTTCACTAATAGTTCATTCAAAACCAAAAAATCAGTTTTCAACTTTGTCCAGTTTTTTTAAAAAATTACGCGAGTTTTTGTATAACTCATTGAGGGACATAATTACGATCTCCAGCATGGGATACGTGGAACATATCACGTGTTTCGTGGTACGTAGAAGATACATTAAGTTGCCCGTAAAATGTACGTAGAGAAATGTCAGTTCTATTATTGATGAGATCTATACTCTTTTTATAAATACTAATAGTTCCTCAAATATTTCGTTATTGTATTTAATGAAATGTATCTCCTCATTTAGTTTTCTTATATAGCGTAAGACTTTATCCTCATACGCGGGTCATTTATTAGTCACGTAACTCTCTCACCTTATACTCCATGAATACTTCACATTCAAGGGTCTCGAGACTAATGTATAGTATAGGAATGATGTGCAGAGATCCGATCTTATATTTCAGCAAAATTTCATTATCTCGTCTTGTAATTCAAGTATCTTAAGTAAGCTTAAATACCACATCACGAAATTAGCCTATAAATATTTTTTATCAACTTTTTCATTCCATCAACTTGGCTGCATATATGGAGCAAACGTGAAAAAACTTGTCAATCGTGAAGAAACACCTCAACACAGCTTGAGTACAGTACATTGTGCAGGTGCTCTACACTTTAAAGAAATCTATCAATTAATTGTTTCTGTAATATTATTGTTACTAATGTAGATAGAACTTCAATACAAAATTGAATTCAGAAAAATAAATTTAATTTTATTGAACAAATTCTGAAGAGCATGCCTTATCTGACCTGAAAATTTTTTATGAGCATTAAAATGGTCTATGAGAGTCTCTCGTGCCTTTTTGTTTTCTTCAGGGGATGATATCAGTTTGTTGTTCACCTTGTTTAGTAGCGTATTGTGATGTGTTGATCATATATTGTTTTAATTAATTTTTTAAAATTTTATGTCTCCTCCAACAAACCGTTACTTGAGTAGGAGAGATGTTGGGTGACGAGGGAACGTATGGTACCGAACTAACATTTGTCTAGAATAGGCGAGGGAAACTCTAGCTGAAAACTTCATCTAGTTTGGGACCGAGCAGGGTTTGAACCCACGCTCTACCGTGGAAAGGAAGAAGCTAATAGAAGATCACTGCTGTCGGCTATATGAAAGTGGCCAAAGAAGACATGATGTTGCTTTGAATTTTAGATGAGAGATAATGATTCGCCAAAAAATACTTAAACCTCAATGCCAGCTCTTGCTCTATCTGACTATCATCTCACCTCCTTTGCCTCAACTATATCCTTACTTTCTGCATCTCCGTAGACACTCCCTGCCTCCGCCCTCTCTTCAGCTCCCTGGCCGCAGCTCATTTGCTCCCATTACCAGGACGTGTGTGGCTGCAACTTGGCCCCTGGCGTCTCCCGAGGGCTTCGACGCCAAATGAACGTAACTTCGTCTCTCCCCAGAATCCCACTTCTCCGCTCGTACCCCTAGGGACCGGGGACGGCTTTGCGCGAGACACGTCGTCAGATTAAGGGTGCATTCTTAGCCGCAGTTCCCAGTGTTGAACCTTCTCTGCCCCACCCTCACCGCACCCGTGCTAGCGCCTCGAGGTGGAAGCATAACGCTGTGCCCATTAATGTTACGTCTTATTGTGTGGAAAATTAAATTTCGCTTTTGGATGCGAATAATATAGAGAAAAAGAGCAATAAATGGGCGAGGGAAGCGGTGTAATGGAGGCGTGACAATTAGATTTCTGAAACGCGTGACAACGCGTCGGTGGATGCAATGAATGAAACACGAGTTGACTTTATGTGTCGCTTAGGATGTGAGTACTTTCAGATTTCCGAACGTACACGCTATAAAAAGACAACACCGCGCAAAAACAGGTTTGTTAATATAAATATGGATCTGTGTAATATTCCAACTAGAAGATCATTCGAGTAATGCATAGCTATAGCACTGATATCTATTACGCGAATAATATTATACTAATGCGTGTCAATATTTAACGAAATCTCAGAATATGGGGATTATTATGGGAATATTTTGAGAATTTCTACTATATATGTCAATTTTTTACGTAGAGATACGAGTTTTTTTTCGAGTGTTTTCGATGCTTTTGAACAACTTGTGTGAATACTGCTTTCTTGCAAACATATTTTATATTAATATTTACGTTTTATATCGAGTTCAACTGTTGCTATGTTACTATTTGTTGCATAAAGTACACCTATTTTTTATCTGTTAAAACTATGAAAAAGTATTTCTTAAGCGACAAAGATACAGCCACTTGAACTAATATATTTCTTTTGGCAATTTTTTTGAAGTTTTTATTAATTGATTTTTAACACTATGTGCATTAATGAAATAAATAAAATTATATTACTTCCCAGCCCAGCCCTCCAGATCATTTGAAACCAAGAGAAAAAAATTACGCGGAAAACCTTTAAATTTGAGGTTACTTTTTCTGTCAGTGGACAATGAGTAACATTATATCGGAGACAGAGGGGCTGAGGGTATCACAATTTTCTAATAGAAACCCTAACTGTTATAGCAGATTAGTATAGGAAAAGGACTACTTTTTTATTGTTATTTAGTTTTATTTTTTGTTATTTGAAACGGAGCAAATTGTTATAGCAAATTTTTAACTAGATTCCATAACGGTTATAGTAAGTTAGTATTGAAGCAGTATTTAGTATTGGAAAGGGATTAACATGTATAAAAAACTTCTTTGCTTTTATTACAGATGGCGCTGAAGTTAAATAAAATAATTCCATTGTTTTATTCCATTGTAGTTCAAACCGCATTACAACATCAAAAACTACCGTGCGTGGTTGATCAGAGACACCTCGTAGATGAATAGTCACCTCTTCAGAATTCAGAAGAGAGTAGTTCGGATAATTTGTAAATCTCACCCCCGAAACTCTTGTAAACCTTTATTCAAGGAATTAAATATCTTAACACTTCCCTGCATTTATATTTATGAAACGGTCGTGTTTGTTAAGACCGAATTACTGAAGTACCACCCTTGCTTTATACGAAACAGTCTCGTTCACGAACACTATACTCGCAATAGTAATAATATTCATCGACCTAGAGTGTCAACCAGCACCGCATCATTCGGGAATCGTTCTATATAATTCCCTACCCAAGAATATAAAAGACATTATGAAATTGAATATCTTCAAATCCACGGTTAAAAACTACCTCCTGCACCAGTGCTTCTACACTGTAAAAGAATTTATTGATTTTAATAAAAGTTAAATTCGTCTTGTACTTTATCACGCCATTGCTGTAGCACTTTTTAAATAACATATAACAATTTCAAAAACTATTTTCTTGAATGATTGTGTTGCCGTATGGCTCATATTAATTTAGTTTTATGTGTACTCAACTTTGGCACGGTTGTGTACATTAATTCTGTAGCCCCATCCTGGCCCGGGTTTTTCTCCGTTTTTCCTTCGGGTAGAGGCGGATTTCTTATACAGGTTCTCTAGGCTTTGTCTAGGGGCGTGTTTATTGTAACAATAAATCGTGAATTTAGTGTTTTTTCAACTCTTATGATTTTTAAACACTATACTCAGAATAATCTATAGTTCGATAATAACTTGTACATGTAAATTTACAAACATATTTGCGTTAAATTACAAACATATTGACATTATATATGTATTATAACTCGCAGCTAACTTTTTATCTTATCTAGGAACTTTTGCTGAAATTTTTGAATCCGCCTCTGCCTTAGGGCCCTTGATCGGAATTGATGGGATGGTCCCTTGCTTGCTTCCGGAGAGTAAATTAGTTTATTGTCCTCCACGTGGTCATACACAGTTTATACTGTTTTTTGACAATAAATTTATTTAATTTATAAAATGAATAAATTGGTGTAATAAAAATTATAACTCATTGAATTTCTTTACCCGTCTCGTATTTCTCATTATTGTGATTGATTTTATTGTGATAATAATACAATATTATAATACTCAAAATATTTTTAGACCACACAAAATAATTAAAAATTTTAAAATGTATATGATTGAACTGATTTCTAAGTTAATTTCTTGGAGGTGTATTGATT
The DNA here is from genome assembly GCA_002313205.1 of Laupala kohalensis. Lineage (NCBI taxonomy): Eukaryota > Metazoa > Arthropoda > Insecta > Orthoptera > Trigonidiidae > Laupala > Laupala kohalensis. Next base: position 496,745 of record NNCF01126672.1, read on the forward strand.
TACACACCATCATGTCATAAGATCTCTCTCTCTCTTTTTGACATGAAAATAATGATTTATTGTGACTGATTCAAATTATAATTTTTTTTCGAACTCTTTTATTATATGCATAACTTAAAAATATGTATTATTGAATACTAATTAGTATATCATTACGATTCAAAATATGTGTATTTATGAGATACTAGTTAGGGTTTTCCCTGATAGAAATGAATTAAAATAAAATGAAGGACTTTGATTTATTCTTCATAGTTGATCCCTTTAATTATATTCATAATTAAATAAATTTAAAAAAATATGCATCATTAAACTTTGCTCCTCAGTATTCTTCCTCAATATCCTTGAGTTTTGGGAACTTTTTAACCAGTTTTTTAAAATCACGTTTCTTATGTTTCTTCATCTGTCTAATTGAAACTACAAACAAATACTTTCGTTCCGCGTCACATTCCGCGCAACCATCTCTTAAGTGATCTGTGAAAGGAAAAAATTAGGAGCATGAGAGTTTACAAATCACTCGGAATGCATTTATTCTATTGCTTAATTCACTCGAATACTAAAGAGAAGATAGGAAGAAGGAAAGTAACGAGGAAAAATTTGTTTATGGAAGTGGTTTAGTTTTTTTACTACTTATCTATCTTATAATACCGTATTGAGAAAATATACCAATAGACTCATTCGACTATTAATTGCATATAATATCTGCATTTTCTCTCATACTTCAATTGTTCGTGCTGATTTGAAGACTAATAAGATCAAAAGTGTTATCATAATTTCAAATTTCATTGACCTAGTATATTATTATATTATGATCCCTTTTTATCATCAATTCACTCATCACATTCTTCCCTATTAATGACGGCGACTTGATGTAGTTGGGCGTGCGTGTATGAGTAATAACAGTTACTAGAATTAGCAAATAATTACTAGAATAAGTCAGCGCTAGATTAATAGAAATTGATTTTAGATCGGATCATCCTCTCAATATGAAGAAATGCTGTTATATACTAACCAAAGTCTTTAATCCATTAAAAGGTTATAAACGTGACTGACTAGACAGGACGTTTTACAGTTTCTTTATTAGTTTCTAGATCCGTTTCACTACCGAAATCAAAAGGTGTCGTAACGTTTTTACAAACATGAAACTTTGCGTAAAGGCATATTGCAGTATTGTCTACCATATCAGCCTTAANGCGTAAAGGCATATTGCAGGATTGTCTACCATATCAGCCTTAAATTGGCGTTCTATTAAACACTAAATACGGTGAATAAATACTTAAGATTTTGACGAGGAAGGTTTAATTTGCATAATGTAAAATAGATCTAAATCTGTTACTTCTGTAATAATTGTGAGATTAAAGTAAGACAAAAACTGATGCATTGTCAAATCCAAGGAAATACTTTTTTAAATATAGCGTAATATCTAACCTGTGGCTGCAAGCAGGCCGACTAAGTTGCCTCAGTTAAGCTATGCCTCGCGTATTTCATGAATTCATTACACATAATTTCTATTACTATTATGATCTGGATCTTCACCACTCAATATAACTGAAATAATATCGTGAGAGCTTGGGAAATGGTGTAATTTCTAACCCTAATGCTTAAGAGAGAGAGAGAGAGAGAGAGAGATTGACCAAAACCAAAATTAGAATCTTCAAAATGTGCCGTAGTATAAAAAGAAAGTTTAATGATGGAACCAAATGATACAAATTCTACAGTACACTCATGATTTACGACATNTCAAGCCCTCACGAGAAGGGAAATGGTGTAATTTCTAACCCTAATGCTTAAGAGAGAGAGAGAGAGAGAGAGATTGACCAAAACCAAAATTAGAGTCTTCAAAATGTGCCGTAGTATAAAAAGAAAGTTTAATGATGGAACCAAATGATACAAATTCTACAGTACACTCATGATTTACGACATATCTTACAAGTGCTATTTACGAAAAATTGGGAAGAAGTGAAATTTTGACACTTGAATTCATTTTCTGAGAAGACATTCACAATGTTTCACATTCATAATTCTACTTCTTTCATGGATTTTAGCTCGGTTAATAAAATTTTATTACCTTTTGCATCCTTAAGTTCTCCGTCGCACTGATCATCTGTATCAGACATATAGCATAGCATATGTTGGTCATACAAGTCTTGATCCGGATCATTAATTGTATCTGCGACCATTTTCTCTATTTCTTCTTCGTATTCGTCACCCAATGCGACCCCAAAGAAATATACTGTACATGTAACGAGAATGAAAAGTTTTAACATGTTTGAAGAGTTAAAAACAGAGTATCTTCTGTAGAATCAATTGCTTTTATGCATTCTCTTCTGTAGAATCAATTGCTTTTATGCATTCTCGTCTAACTTTGACGACTAAAACGGGGACTGATATGGGAAGCCCGTAAATTTTTTCTCTCTTGATTTGAAATACTCGATACTACTTTTATTGGTTACATGACTGTCAATGTTCACCTAACAAAGATTGGAAAGTTATTTGGGATTGAAATATTTGTGTTGGATAACAAAGCATATTGTCAATCCTATCTCTAAAACATATAATTTTGAGCAATTCATTGTTTTCCGTTGAAATGTCAAGTTAAGAAATGAACAGATAAGATTTTTATATTCCAATTATTCTTATCAACTTCATGATAATGTGAATGGCAAATAGAAAGAAATAGTATTTTTAATGACACATGTAGGGAAGGTATTATTGAATTCTTAGGTACATGTTTGTTTTTTGTACTGACAAGAAATAAATGTATATTTAATGGTTAAGACAAAATCTAATAGTATTCGCTTTCCAAAATATTTTAAGCTAAAGAACTTACTAACTCGACGGGATGTATATTTAAACGGGCACTGCCTCACAAGCGAGAAATTCAAGAGAATGACGTTTCGTTGTTCTTGGTGGGTATATATGGTAAGACAAATCTGCACGTCATACGTCGATTGCAGTAAGATCCACTTAATGCGTGGAAGTCGCTAAGCTACTCCAACTCATTCCGTTGAAAAAATGTGTTGAAATTAAGGGTGCAAGTAAGAACGCTTCTCTATTATTTATTAAAAAAGAAAAACTGTTGGAGCGATTAACTTTGTATGTTAACACGCCAGACGATTCCCTATCTTACTCACGTAAAATATTTCCTCGCGGTCACTCAGGGAAGTGCTAGGGAAGATGGGGGTTGACACCCCTCAATGGAGGTGAAAAGTTGGTGGGACTTTTCTTCATACAAATGTACTGCTTATGTCTAGTAACACCAAATGTAACTATTTTTGTGGCGAAACTGTCGATAAACGTGGGGAAACCCAATTTTCCACAAGGGCTCAAATGTTGAAAGGGATGCCCTGCAGTGGGTTTCTCACATTGGTGAAAAAACGCGTAACCCAGGTTTGTTGGACTTCATTATGCAACTCACACTTCATTATGCAACTTTTTTGACAACCAAAATTCTTAAATGTACCACAAATGTCGTATTTATTNTTCATTATGCAACTTTTTTGACAACCAAAATTCTTAAATGTACCACAAATGTCGTATTTATTGATTCAGTTATTTGCTTTGAATAAATGTTGCATTGGAATAATTTAATGGAAGGAAAATACTTCCTATTCACAGAAAAAATTAAAACAAAAAACGTCTTGAAAACTTTGTTGATGATAAATAAATAAATAAATAAATAAGTAATAATTTTATTATAAAAATGCAGTAAAACTGTGTATTACTACGTGGAGGATAATAAACTAATTTTACTCTCCGGAAGCAAGCAAGGGACCATCCCATCAATTCCGATCAAGCACCCTATGGCGAAGGCGGATTGACAACTTCAGCACATTCCTTGGATAAGAATAAAAAGTTAGCAACGTATTATAACATCAATAGAATACCAACAAATTCGTATTTAACACAAACAATTATTACAATAGTACGTTGTTTTTTTCATTTTCTTATTGGTAACCCCGTGCCGCTACTGTTATGTAAATACCGGGGATTACATCTCTCATATTTTCAATGTTGTTTTTTTTTGTGCACTTACCGTGTCCTTGTTATGGAGATATATATCGTGCCTGTATTAATTTCTACTTTCTAACCAGTAGTTATAGTATTTCTTTTATCGTCGCCACGTATGTTGACGTCTCCTCATACAACTTTTGCGTACTCGCGAACAATCCCTCCACACATATAATCCGATGCGTTTTAAGTTATTGTACCATTCCAGTCGTTCGTGATCGTATAAAGCGTATTCAAATAGTATGTGATTTACATCCTCATCTCCTCGAGTACAAGCACAGTCAACAGTTTGACGTAGTCTTCTTTTACACCAATAGAAATTATTATCCCCGTGTCCTGTCAATGTTTCTTTGAGTGTTTTCCGCGGTGTGAACCACGTTTTATTCTTGTCCGCATGTCACCTGAGGTATAAATTTCTACAACTGTCTCCCCTCCTGTGCAGCATCCCATCGCAATTGCCACTTTTGCCAGATTCTTGTCCTGATCGTTTTCAAACATCCTTTATCAGACATGCTTACAATTTCTTCATCTGACGTCGCCGATGACTCTTCCGTACATTGTATCGCGTAACATGTTCATCGATGAGTAGATCTATTGGCAGGAGCCGTAATAAGGCCAAGAGCGATTTTGTCGCAACACTCCGATACCCGCCATACCAATTTAGGAGACATATCCGTTGTATACTTGATAATTTTTGAACCATGTGACAGAGTTTGACTCGCCACCCCCATATTACGCTACCATAAAGCATCATGGGCACAAGTGCTCCTTTATACACTTGTTTGAGTTGATGGCCTGGGATGTTGTGTTTTGTCACTTCTATTTTCTGTAGGCCATATACTAGCCGCACAATTCTTGTTCGTAAATATGTCACATGATCTGTAAATGTTAAACGAATGTCAATTATCACTTCTAAATATTAGACCTGTTGTTCAATCTTCAGTCTCCAATTCCCGACTTCCACTATTGGATTCCGCGGGTTTTTAACATTACGTAGTCGAAGCACCATACCAATTGTTTTTTCCCTTGACACCTGTAAGTCGACTTCTGCGATGTTCTGCATTAACTTTGTTAGTACGTCTGACCCCTTTCGCTAGATTTCCATCCTACTTGCTCTACTGACTAGCATGACTAGATCGTCAGCGTACGCTGTATAGGGATTGTCTGTTACATCGAAACGTTCTAATACCGCATTCAAAAGTACATTCCACAGGAGTGGTCCCAGGTGGCTCCCCTGTGGGCACCCTTTTAACAATTGACGATATATATTCTCCATCAAAACCTGACATCAATAAAATACCAACAAATTCGTATTTAACACAAAAAAGTTATTTCGCTAATACGTATTATTATCGAACTATGTATTATTCGAAAAATATTGTTTATAAAACGTAAGTATTAAAATAACTCTAAATTCGAGGTTTATACAATAGACGCCGTCCCTAGACAAGAACCTAGAANTCAATAAAATACCAACAAATTCGTATTTAACACAAAAACATTATTTCACTAATACGTATTATTATCGAACTATGTATTATTCGGAAAATATTGTTTATAAAACGTAAGTATTAAAATAACTCTAAATTCGAGGTTTATACAATAGACGCCGTCCCTAGACAAGAACCTAGAAAAAATTCACCTCTACCCGAAGGAAAACCGATAGGTGAAACTATTCTAATTTCAACGCGTAAATTCCTCAGAGTTTCTCCCAACACGCACATTCTCTCCCTTTTCCTGTTTTTATTCAGCAATTACGCTTCTGGACGTTTTCAGGTCAGAGTCCTGCACGAAAGTCATGGGATCAATTCCCACAGCGTTTTGCCTTCTCTGCTAACATGGGTATCGCGGGAAACGATGATAAATTTCTTATTAGTAAATGAATGTTTTAAAGGAACTTCTGCTATGTTGGTTGGTACAGGATCTTGATGTGTGCTTCAATAAATTATCTCATCGTACGTGACGTCAAAAAGAACTGTAATTTTGGTGAAATTAGTGATGCTTCCTTGTGTGCATTTTGTCACTGTTCTGAATTTTCCGAAATATATTTCTCTTTCTATTGTAAATTTGTGAAATTTTACAATCGTTACATGAAAATACCAATTACAAGTTGTTATTAAATTTGTATGAGCTAGGAAACAACATGGTGAATGATCTTACAATGTATATTTATCAATTATCTCTATACAAGTTAAGAAAACTAGAACATGCTTATACATTATTTTCGTAATTAGAGGATTATACAAATATCAAATCCTAGTTGAATATAATCAGATTGCTTGTATGAGTTTAGTGACCCCTTCTCAATTTTATTTTGTTTTTAAGTAACAGTATAAACTACGAACATTAAATAAAATTATTCACGAAATTGTAGGAAATGATTAATGATAAATTAGAACATCACCTCTAGATATAGATAGAATGTTAGCAATTACTTTTGTTGGTCATTTCAATTTTAAATTAATTTTTTTGTTCAGTCAAAAGTGTCTAAATAATTCCTTGTCTATCTTGAGTATTCTGAAAATAATTTCCTTACATTTCTAAACAAATGTACTTTTTAATATCTGCAATTTCTTTTCATACTGTATTGTACGTAATCGTGGAGTTCTCGGCAGTTTCAATAATTATCAATGATTGTTAAAATATTGGAAACCACTTTTAAATATTAATGTTTTTTAAACCTTTCATGTGTAAGCTATTTATATCTGAGTGAAAATCAATGAGTTGTATAGCTTCTGACGTATCCAGCGTTAATATTTAGCTATGGAACCAAATCAAACTGATGAAGTTCATATTATTCGACATACAATATTTACATTTCATTGTGCGGTATATTCTTGCATTTACTGTAATCAGATATAACAAAATGAGTGTGTAGTTTAGCTAATTGTATCCTCTACTCAAGTAATGATAGTAATTTCCGAGTAGTATTAAAACTCTCTTTAATCGATCCGTTTTGAATCATCCTTGAATTCATCGCATGCGTGTGTGTTTGCATTATTGAATGTAATGTGCAAGTATTACGAGAAAACATTTTATTCGTGTTCTCGTTATTACAGGTTTAACCACAATATTTAGATTCACTGAACTACGTTTGTCCTATTGCTTCTCGTCAAGGTACCGCTTACTTCATTTGCACGGAGAAACTATATTAAGTAAATCGTTGCGGTCTACTAAAGTCTACATTAAGTAATTCTTTTATTGAATTACTTGTTCATTTCGTAACCTAAAATTTCTCCGAGAGTTTTATCAAGATAAATGATGCCTGTGATAGGGTCTGCATAAAGTTGCACGAAATTATTGTGGGCACAAAAAAGTACCCTTTCTGATCGATTCCATAATCTTTCACACAATTTGTTCCCACATGGAACGAATTGTAAACTCAGTCGCATGCAGATTGTCTGATAACATCTCTGGTGGCCGCACATTTATGTATTGACTACGAATTCAGGTTTCACCACAATTGTTCTTTGTTGCTTACGAAAACAATGTGTTCAGTCAAAACAAGTCAGAAGAATGAAAGTGTGTCAAGGTTATTTCCCTTTTAATAAACTTAGCTTGCATGTTTTCATTTTCTAATGCTTTTATTTGATTATTTGTAGGTTGGTGACAAGATATTTGTCTTGGAAAATTAAAATTAATGTTTGGATATTTTACTGTTTTCGTTGTATATCGTCTTAGTTGTATTCCATTGATCATAATATGATGAAACATTTTCAAGGGTTTTACTAGTTTAGTCGCAAACCATTCTAGAATGTTAATTCCTTAATTACGAGCTACACAATAGGACATGCGCATTGTCATATAAATTACGTCTTGACTATGGAAGTAGTAATATTATTCAAGATAGGAATGAAATCAACGATATCACTTTACCTCTTAAATAAAACTTCTGAAATATTCGGATGAAAGAAACCACCGATGTTGAACAGAATGTTTACGAGGTGTGTTGGTAATTCTCAACCAAGACTATGACGTCATTAGAGAACAAATTTTCTCATTGTATTATTTACAATAGTTATAATATGATACTTTGTACTCGTGTGATATCACCAAGTACTTATTTATAAACAGAAGTGATTGAATTACGGCGTAATGAGTTGATTTAAGAAAGATAGTTTGCGTTCTTGGACTAGTTTGTGCCCAGACATTTTGTGAAATCGGCCAGGAAGGAGTCGCCTTTGACTTTGATATTGGATTGGCAGGTTCTTTTTGTTCTCCCTTATCAACATTTCAAAACCTTTCAGCGTCAATCACTTCAGATCACTGCAAATGGAATATTGGCCATACACTGGCCAAACAAAAACCTTTTTCAAATGTTAACGATCAAATTGAAACTTCATGAGATAATAATGATGAACCTAATTAATTCTATTAACCTTGAAACGTATTGGGTTAGACGAGACGTGTGGAAATTTACCCAAAAAAAAGGTTTATAATAACCGTAGTTTTATTAGGGTACTACAAAATGAAATTACATCTCAGGTTTTATTTTATTAAACATAATATTAATTTGTGAAATGCTATTTTCTTATCTTAAGAGGACACATCATGAATTTAGCTTGGGGTACAGAAGTTATAAATCCACTATGCCGTAGGACACTTGATCGGAATTGATGCGATGATTCCTTGCTTGCTTCCGGAGAGTAAATTAGTGTTTTGTCCTCCTCCTGATCATACGCAGTTAGCATAATTTTGACTGTAAATTTATTGTTATCTATTTGCTATTTTGCCAATATGGCTAACTGCACTTTACGTTGGTATGCGGCAAGTCTACATTGATCTCTACATACTGATATCCTAGTTGATTTTCTCTGAGAAAAAATTGATGCAACTGTTTGGTACTCAACCTGTCGCCATTTATTAACGGATGAATAAAACATCTCATCCAGGTGCGTGTAACAGAGCTGAAAGAATTGTGTAACTACCTGAAATCGTTTCTCCAGGAAAACATTACTCATGAAAATCTATTGATCCATTGAGGAAGCGGATCAATTTTTAATGATCGCCTAGACTTGTAGTACAGTCATATCTCGCTCTCCTACAGTCTGCTTTGGTAACCGCCGTGAAAGCTAACATTTCTGTTTACGTTTGCTATGAATTTATTGTTCAAAGTTGATGAAACATGTTAACTAATGACTGTAATAATGCAACATTGAAGTCTTCGTCAGGAAGTTTCTAGTCGAAACGTTGCGAGCGTCTAATCGCAAATATATACCGTTCGTCCGTTAAAATTTACTAATCTATAATTAATTTTTTAATTTGATTATATTATAATGGACGTTAATTGAAGGAGAACTGATATTAGTATACTGAGATCATAGTTCTTTGGGCCGTTGAAATGAGTAAAGGCATTCCCAAAGTCCTCATGAAAGGAAGACACCACTAACCCCTTGAGAGTGTGGGGAGGGATAGGTTTATGGATAAAAGTAATTGAAGGGTAATTTTGAAATATAAAAGAATAAACGTTCCATGGGTTCCATAGTTATGGGGTCGATGAAATGTTTAAACTACCAATCACGTGAAGTTCAAGTTGAGGTCACAAAGGGATAGGTTGTCCTTAGATCCGGGGGTGGGTAGGGCGAGACGTAAAAATAGCTAAAAAACGATTTTAGGGTCGAGTCCATGGTATTTGTGTAGATGAATATCAGCATTTCCAATGACATTATGTACCCTTCAGACCACATGAGGCGTATGACACCCCTAATGGTGAGGGTTGGGAAGAGCGTGACTCGAAAAAGTATAAAAAATATTCGATAAGACAGGATTTTACGAAAATTCACCCCTAAGGGAGTGAAATTGGTGATGTATAAAAAGTTTTCTCAAGTACATATGCGAATATAAGGGATTGAAGTTACACACCAATACTATCAAACTACCAACAATAATAGATAACATTCTCACTAGATGGGAATGTGTGAAAGAATAAACTTGCGTATATATAAACAAAAGCCATGTGAGCAAAACCGCGGGGACTCAGCAAGTGTTATATATTATTATTATTATTATTATTATTATTATTATTATTATTATTATTATTATTATTATTTTCGATCATTCCTTATTTAAGAGAGCGATTGAACTTGAGCATCTTCATGACGTTCTTGCACCATTCTTTCTTTCTTCCCAAACTCTCTTCATGTGTTCACCGTGTTCTCTCTTCCTCTCCGCTGTCCATTCCTTTCCTCTTCTTCTTATAGCTATATTTTGTTCAAATTTATGTTTCTTTACAGTGTTCCTAAATTTTCCCCGATCATTGAAGTCATTTTCTGTAATATGCATTTGTCTGAGGTCCTCTTCAGTTTCATTTAACCATTTTGATTTATTTTTGCTGGATTTTGTAATGTCAAATAATCTTTTTGTGATTCTGTTTTGGTCCATTCTATGTATGTGTCCATAAAACTTTGCTCTCCTTTTCCTGAAGTTGTTTGTAATTGTTTCCGTATGTTTGTATATGTCTGATGTCGGTCGTTTAATCCATATCCCGTCTTTCATTATTGGTCCAAATATTTTTTGGAGGCATTTTCTTTCTTGTTTTTCAATATCTTTAATTTTT
>NNCF01126672.1:532958-561848 GCA_002313205.1 Laupala kohalensis
TCCCTATGGTGCGAAACTGCATTTTTTTCCCAACTGCAAGAGCTCTAATGACCTAGACGTTGGCGAACCTTAAAGCTCCAATTAAAAAAAACTGACAGAAGAATTCTTGAAAAAAATTTAAATTCAATTAGAATCCAAATCATTCATGTGTTCCAAATTCCAAAAAGAATGTACTCTCTACTCGTGCCTAATGCATGTCTCGTGAGAGGCCAGCGCATCGCATCGCCCTGCCGCGTCCTCTTTAATCCGCTGCGCCGCCGCTGTCACTCTGATTGCGAACGAGCTGCGGAAAGCACAGGATTAGTCGCGGGGCTACGGAAACAAACGCCGAACGCCCGGGGGTGGCAGCTTCAGCCAGCAGCACCGGGGATGACGAGGGAGTGGAGTTGGTGACGGGGTCGGAGAGAGACGGTGCGGTCGCGGTGGGGAGTCTTTGGCGCGTCGCCAACCTGCTGACGGACTCCATTTCCCTTCCAGAGCCTTGAATGGGCGACCACTGCCGTCACTTACGTCATCGTCTCACAGCCTCTGGAGCAACTCTCTGGTTACAGGGACTGTGGATCGAATGGAGCTCTGGTGCAGGAACTGACGGAGATTGTAGGCTGTTTTGGTTCAGAGGTTACGGTGGGTTTTCAAATTTTCCATAAAATTTTACATTACTCAATACTTTTTCAAAAAATAAAAACATGTAACTTATTTTTTAAAATTATTGAAAATAACTACATATTATATGTTATAGGATCTTTTTGATCACTATTGAGTCTATTCTCTACAATAGGCTAGATTTTTAGACTGGCGAGTAACGAGAAGTGAAAATATTCTATCCAGTGTTAAAGATTTTTGAGGAAGTTGGTACGTGACAATCAAACGTTCTATGAAACGTTGAAAATAATACGTGCTTTCGACTTTGCACTGTTTTCCGTCTCACATAGTGAAATACGAGAGTAGATAAAACGTTCTGGGATAGTAAGACATTCTCGATCTGTAGAAGTCAGGTAACTTGTCCTCATATTAACTTCCGGAAACGGGATATGATTTCGATGCACGAACGAACTAAGTGTCATAGCAAAACGAGGACAACTTTTAACTCACTATCTTTACCTCGACTACCTCCTTTTCTACAGTTCGACAACAGAAAGGACATCAAGGTAATTCAAATACTATCAAACAATTCAACATGAGCTAATTCAAATATTACTAATCCAGTTAATAATAATACTTATGTTACGGTAAACCGAGGTAAAGCTGATGGCAAATTAAGCAAGATTGATCTATTTATTTTATCACCTGGCAGCAAGAAGAGAAAAAAGTACAAATTTAAAAGCTTACATATATTTTCCTCAGCTGGTGAGAAAGTTTAAAAGCATAATCATGTATAGTGGTTTAAGAAAGGAGTATACTACCTTTTGGATGTTTTTATGTATTATGAAATAAGAGTGCCAGAAGTTTGAGATAATAAGTGAAGTGTGCTCGTTGAATTTAATTTACATTCAACCAGTATAAAATAGCAATTTCATTCTTTTATGAATACTCGTCTTCGTCTACAGCAAACGCTTGTCGTAAAAAGTCAACATAAACACGAAATAAAATTATCCTCCTTTTCGCGTTACATCTTATTATTCGGAACTACGGAGGTACATAGTTAAAGAGATAAGTTGGCTAATAATTTCTGCATGAAAATTTATTACCGCTTAAATTAAAGGATATTTCACGTTAATGTGATTCTCAGTGCTTGCTAATAACATGAAAGCTTGTTTCCAAATGAGGTGATGTATTTCTGGTGCACTGAATATCGCATGCGAAGCTGTCCGACGTCTGTGGACATCATGTTATGAAGCACTAAAACAATAAACTGCGAAGAACTTGAATCAAAAGGGTATAAATGTCTGTTTCTAGAATAAGGTCACACGATGCCGTTCTTATTTATGCCCAATATCCGATGTACACTTCTGAAAATACATATTCACGGGAATAAGTTTTCCAAGAGCGAATGTTCTGACTGGTTGTGTCTTATAAATTTCATTTCGTACACTAGGAAGAAATATGTTATTGGAAGCGCATATCATAAAGAAGAAAGATGGGTGAGTTGGGTTCCATTTACACGGACAGAATTAAAGTGACCAGCCACTGGAGAACACTAGAAAACAGCGTTACCAAATAAATAAGTTTTGAAACGCTTCTAGTTTAGAGGACTCGTAGTTCTTGTTTCCCAGCTCAAGTGATACATTTTCATAGCTTTAGTTTTAATATACTGGGTATGGGCGATCCCACATTTGCAGCCTAGGTCCCACGCCACGTACTTTCATTCTCCAGATGATTTTTCAAAATTCGCTACCAATTCGTGTTCTCCAAGAGGTCCCTTCGCGAAGTATTGGTCACTACCACAATGAAATTTAACAATTTATCTCTAAACAAACATGTAATATTCATAACTAAACAATTTTTGAATCCGCCTCTGCCTTGGGCCCTTGATCGGAATTGATGGGATGGTCCCTTGCTTGCTTCCGGAGAGTAAATTAGTTTTTTTTCCTCCACGTGGTCATACGCAGTTTGTACTGTTTTTTGANTACGCAGTTTGTACTGTTTTTTGACAATAAATTTATTTATAATTATTTATAAAAACACGCTTTTTCATTGTCGATAGATGTGTAGCAACTATTTCTACCCTTGATGGTGGATGGGGGCGGAAGGTTTATTGTTGTAAAAATTGTTTCACGCATAAACTACTTAACAGATAATTGAAGCTGTATTTTGACTATGTGGGTTGGAGATTGTCTCTGAGATAAGTTTCATTTGGATAGATAACAGTTCAAAGTAAGAATTGAAAATACCTGAAAGGACAATTACAGTTTAATTTTACGTATAGATGACTTAATCGAATAGTTTGCGGGGACGGTCTGGTATGACCATAATGTTGTGGTTTCGAATCCTGAGTCAGGCATCCATGATTTTATCACTTGTCCCCGTGGAGATAAAGGAGACCCAAAGTTCTACACCTTCAACTCTACGGGTGTGTCATGAGGTATTAATTTAAGGGTTCCAACAGTCTTTAACTTGAAGCTGAATAGTAATTACATGACACAACCTCATGTTGAACAGTGAGTGCATGTAAATTTACTTAAATATTAATCTTCCTGTTAGAAATATTATACATCATAAAATATCGCAGACGACCGCAATCGTTATTATTCATTGTTTTGTTTAGTCCATATTGTTTGTTGCACGAGATGTCTGCTATTTTCTTTGCTCTTTTGACAACGTCTAAACGTTTTAGTGATTTTTCACCTCCTTACATTGTACTAGATATGGTAAATTAACCCTTCAAGTTAGGTTTCAAATCAAATATTTATGTTGGAGTTGATCTCAGAGACGGCAGAATAAGAGATTGAAATGAAAGTACATTTAAAAATAAAATAATATGTTTTCCAACTATTATGGATAGGAGAAAAAAAACTTTGAAAGTCATTTTACTGGAATAAAATCTCTCAATTCGTCTCAATTTTTGTAGTGACTACATACACTGCAATATCTTAGTGAAATGGCTAAGAATTAAAATTTTCTCGTGCTTCATATTCAGATAATACTATGTCTAAGACATTTTACTCCTTTTTTATCAGTTCCAATTTATCCCATCAGTTTCCTTTCTTTATATTTCATCCTCTTCTATAAGTTTTTGTATTCGTATGTATCCTTTTTTCTCCAGAATGACTTTCTTTTCCTTTCCGTTTTTCTCTCTCAATCTTGTCCTCACTGCTCTGTCCGTCTCCTCCATTCATTCACCACAAGGTCTCGCACTACGCGACTCACGATGCTGTAACATTGAGACCATTAAACTCTCCACAGTATGTAAGGCTGACGTGAATGAATATTCTCTTGTGTTGGGCAGATTTAGAACCAGTGTTACCAGCAACACGCTCGCTCTCTTCACAAGCAATAAAGAAGCAGGTATCATTGTAAATTCCGACGATGTCTAACGCCAGGTGTTTTGTGTTTCCTTCATCCCTTCGCTCTCTCTCAGTTACAACATTATGTCTGTTGTCTTTCACACCCAATGAAATCTTCATATCCCGAGTGTTGGGTAGGATACATCGTAGTTGACGGGTGTGACATTTTTAACGGGCACTAGTCCAAAGCCCCAAGCTTACGGGGCCCCCGAATGGTCTTTAAAATAATTTCATATTCATAAAATTAATACATTATTATTTTATTCTATTATTTTACCCACAAAACATTTCTAATGCTTGAAAGAAAAATACTTCAAATTTAAAATAGTTTGACAAAAATAAGAAATTCACTTTTTACCTAATTTTTGTTAATTGAATTGCTAATAAGAAACAATATTTTTCTGGAAAAACATTCCGAATTGCATTTTTATGGACCCCAAATTAATAAATAGCCTAGAGTTCCCGGAAATGTTACAGTTACTGTCGTTGATTTGCTTTGATTTAAATGTTATTTTTCACTAAACGTAACCATAAGAAATGTATTAGTATATGAGTAAAAAGAGTAATTATTGCGATGTTTTTTTAATATTTTGTATGTATTAATTTCGGTCAACTAAGGACAACAGTTACGAGCGCTGGCGAAGCCCAATTCTACATTGGTTTAATCTAAAGACACATCACGAAAAATTATGGACGGAACTGGAATTAAATATAACGAAGATTGTCATATCTAAATATTGCACCTGTATTGGTTAGTCGTATAGCGTTGACATTTCCTTGATCTGAGAGATTGAAGTGAAAACTGACAAATCTTGCTGTCTCTGCCGGGTATTGAGCCTGGGGGTTTATAATTATTATTTTGATTAATAAAATATACAAAACATATTTATCATAATTTTTTTATTTATTTTGAAGAGAAGACTCAATTTGAGAGAAACAAGAAAACACGAATAGATATTAATTTAAAAACTAAGGGTTGCTGGATGTACACCATAGAGATGATTTCTTGCTCCTGAATAAAAACCTGCGAATTGGTTCAATGCTTATTTCGCTTGAAGTCAACATTGGCGAATGGCATTTCCGTTGTTCTACTTTTCGACCAAAGTCACGTCTTCCGTGGTTGGCATGGTGGGGGAGGGGGTGAAGGGTGGGTGGATGGTGGAACGGAAGGCGTCAGTCCGCGATGGGTGCCGACACGCCATCCCTGTCTCCCACCCTCCCCCCTCCACAGCGGATAAAGTCGATTAGCAGGAGGTGCTAGAAATTGCATTTGTGAAATCCAATTTGCCATCTTGATGGGTTGCACGTTTATCGTGCGGCAAACTAGAACGCAAGTTGGTATCAAAACAGGGAAAGTTAAATTAAAAACTATGTAATCGAAGTTAGAAGAGGGAGGAGAATTGTTACTTGCAGACATTTCAGCTTTTGTCTCTTTCAAGTTGAAATCGGGTGTCGAGTATTTTGTTTGTTTTTAGAACGGACTCGAGAACTTCTGAAACAGATATGTTCATATGGACATCTTTCTGGAGGTATATCATCACACGTTCTTCTAGAGTGCATGTCTTCATATATGAGTTTCCCTCCTCCCCTCAAGTACCCCTTCTACCTCCCAAGGAATGAATGTTATCACCACAATATAATCATCCATTGTTTTAAGAATATATCTTTAAGAATATGTCATTTAAGAATTATATCGTACTATGAAAGAATTCCTCAAAAGTATTTCTCTCCTTCTTTCTGCTGCACACTTGTTTCACACTGATGTGTTGAAAGCTGAAAGAGAATGATATGATACTATTTCACATTTAAGAGCCTTTTGAGGGTATGCAGATACTTCCTAAAACTTCGTCAACTTTTAAAGCTTAATATTGCTTTTTTATTTCATTAGTTATTATTATTATTATTATTATTATTATTATTATTATTATTATCATTTATGTATTTTATTACTATGTGACAATTTCTCATTGAACTATTAATATTGATGGATAATTTTAATTTCATCATACAGTATTTTATGTAATTAATTAGCTAGGCCCCACCATTTGATTGTAGCGTCGAGGGGGCACAAAACTAGATTAAGTGTAATTTGAGATTAATTTTAAAATAACCACAAGCATAACATTTTAAAATCCAAACATCCTTATGGGAGTTGTCTGTCTCTGAAAACAAATTTTTAAACTATAATTTAAAAAAAACAGCTAATCACTTTTTTTTTAATTTTTGAAATCGGTGACTTATTCTTACCTTTCCTGCTTATATAAAGTGAATAATTTGTTGAAGAGTAGAACTAAAAAGAAACTTTAAAAAGACAAGATCGCAAGTTGTGTCTGCATCAAACTAAACTAATTATTGCACTTCTTAGGCGCCAATTCGTGTGTAAAGAATAGAAAATGCTATGATAATTGCTTTGGTTGTAGATTTCGCATGCTGGAGACAGAGACAATTCAAGACAATAGTGTGTTGGTAATGATGACATCCCTGTTATCAGAACAAAACCAATTGTAATACCAGGTCTTAATCTAACCAACCGCACACATAAAGCTCGTGATTTCTTACACGGGAAGCAATATATTGGTTTACTCAGGACTCTTAATATTTTGCCTGGAATTAAAGTACGTGTATGTGAATTGTTTGTATGTGAAATATCTTAACTGTTTGCAGATCTCAGATCTCTGGGAAAGTGGTTCGAAAGGGGATAGTTAAGGACAGCAAAAATCTGATGTGATGACATACGCGTAAATTAATTTGAATTCTGTGGCAGGTTTGGAACCATGTAAGCGAACCATGAAAGTTTGCGGAGGATCACCTAAACGGAAAAGAAAAAAATACGAAATAGAATGGATATTTTTTACGTAAATGGATTCCACTTAAATACTTTGTTTTGTCTATGCTCACCCATTGATGTGCGTGTTTCATTTATCATCTAGAACAATTTCAATTTTACTGCATCTATGTATGGTGTATTATCTTCGATTATGTTCGCGAGTGTTAAAGTGGTGTTTACATGTTTCTGTCGGTTTCCTGATCTTAAAAAAAAGAAACTTCTGCTTCATTATAAGAGTGGATTACCAATTCTCCTCACAAACGGTGGATTACCAATCCCAATAAGTGATTTTCTATGTCATCGCGTTGTGATCTTCCACGCTCTTGTAATTAAGAATGTCAAAGAGTGTTTTCAAATTAGAACAAGCGAGTATCGGTCTAACATGAGATCGTATGGGCTCTAATGACCTTCGATGTTGACGAGCCCTAAAGAGCCCCACAAAAAAGCAAAAAAACATGAGATCGTCATTTTATGGAACTTATTCTGTAATAATGGTTTTTATATGTTTTTTTAACTCTCAGCAAAAAGATAAGCAAATCAAGAGTTCACAGTTAGAAAAAAGGAAAAGTTTTGAACAATTGAAAGATGATTAAAACTGCTGTCCATCCTGTGCTATAGGCAAAATACTCTTTANAATCAAGAGTTCACAGTTAGAAAAAAGGAAAAGTTTTGAACAATTGAAAGATGATTAAAACTGCTGTCTATCCTGTGCCATAGGCAAAATACTCTTTATTTGGATGAATTAGTTGATGACTTTTCCTTCTACACACACTGCAGCATTACTTTTAGAATTATTTGGCCTGCTCCACTATAACCTTACACTCATATTATTATATTGACATGCAAGATCACTGAAATTACAATAATCAAATTAATTTAATTATAAATACAATAAATGTTTAAACAAATAAAATAAAATATTGCAATGTTTTTAGAACATTGTTAAAATTAATGTTTACATGTATTAAATGTTTCAAAAAATTACAAGAATATTGTATTTTTATTTTTAATTCAAAACCGGGTGGGTGGGTGTATTTGATAAATTTGAGACGTTAACTGGCGGAGGAGTTGTCTCGTCTTTGTGACAACATGTTACAAATTGCTCATTTTGGCAAACATATTTTCCGGGTGTCCCCTTACTCATTTTGTTGTTGTTGTTTTTTTCCTAGTACTACTGACCACGCATTGTGATTTTTTGTTGGACAGCCTTTTCCTTTGCTCAATTTCTCTGTTTTGTTTATTCTGGTTGGTATGATTCTATATTGCTTTGACAATTCATTATGACAAAACTTTTCAATGGATATCAAGAACGGTTTCGTCAATAGAGGTCCATGGACGACGTCCATTGAAATAATAAATATTGAATTTCGAGTTACTTTAATAGTTACGACTTATAGACAGTATTTTCCAAGTAATTTATTGTTTATAATAATAAGAACTTGTGAAATATATTTTTGTTTTATTAAATACAAATTGGTTGTAAAATTACAACACGTACGGATCTACTGAGCTGAAATGTTAAATCCACCTCTGCCTTAGGACCCTCCTCTGTCTTAGGTTGATCGGAATTGAAGAAATGGTCCCTTGCTTGCATCCGAAGAGTAAATTAGTTTATTGTTCTCCACGTGGCCATACGCAATTTGTAACTGCTTTTTTCGACTGTAAATTTATTTATTTTCACGGAAAAACTTCGAAATTGTATGGGAGTAAAGTCTTAGAAATTCTGGTAGAAGAGAATAAAAGATTTAAAAAAACAATAATAACACCTGGTGTTAGAGCGAGAGCCTATTAACATGAATGAGGTTGAAACCAGCCATTGAAAATGAAGTTGGCGTTGGTGCTTGCGTTACACCAAACCATTTCCTGTTCCCTTCGCGCTCTCCCTGTGGGTGATGGTGGTAGTGGTGGTGACGGCGGCGGGGATGGAGGCCGCACTGCGGAGCCTTTCCGACCGCCCTTCCGTCTTTCGCCAGCGGGGAGCCACCGCGGTGCGCCGTCATCGCCAATGCACGTCACTCCCCTCTTCCCCCACTCCCACGACCACCATTTCCATCCACCCACACTTCCATGCACGTCGACTGGGACAGGGTTGACCAAAAGGTATTTCTTAAGTAATGTTCAAGTAACAATCTGGGAAAAAAGTGCGATACTTCTCTCTTCATAAGTAAGTCATTACCCTCTCGAAAGTTGTTTCATATTCCCCAGAAATTAAAATGTTAATTTGGAAAGTTACTTCCCGATAGAATAATACGTAAGATTAAACAGACTAGTTGAACATAAATATTTAATGTGATATAAAGTATTAAAACAAGTATTACGGCATCACAATACTGTTGCAGATACGAGTAAAAAATGTAGAAATCCCCCCCCCGTAAGTTACTAACCAAGGAAAATAAAATAATTCAAGCGATTACTGAGTAGACTAGTTTGCAAACTAATTTCGCAAAATGGTCACAGATTGTTACTATGTTGATGATCGTTAATCAGTACGTAATTAGGATTGAAGCATTTCCGAGATGTACGAAGACAAACGAGATAACAGTCAAAGACTGTAATGACAAGTTCCAAGAATGAGTCACAGAGTAGCGTAAGAAATTGGGTCTTTCATCTCTCCTCGTATTCATCGAACAATTTTGCGAGCACCAAGGACGGTCTGTGTTTCCTATCGCGAGCTCTCTGTAAGATCTCCTGTGATCATGTTAAGTTAGTGTGAACGGTGCTAGGCGAGAGTAAAGCGTACATAACCATTAATGAAACATTCAATAACGTTATCTATACCGTTTATATCAAAATAATAATTATAACAGAAATGAATGAATTATGGTGTATTATAAAACTGAGAATCATTACTTATACCGTTTAAATAGATATATTGTATTTGAATGATGGTCTCTAGTTTGACTAGAATTCTCTAGTTTTCTTAATGTTGTGTAACTTCTTTTTATTGACCAGAAAATCAAGGCAAATACCTTTCTGTTTTTTCTATATTGAATTTCTGACACGGGAGAGACCAATGAGAATTACACTACAACTTATTAAAAAGTCTTCAGAGATTCTATGCCTAAGAGCCCATACAATTCTGAGAAGGTTTTATTCAAATATTAACTCCGAAATGTCCAAATTTTATTTGACAACTTGATAGATAATGATTTTTTTCTTCATCAAAATAATTATGTTATGTCATAATAGTCTTCAGGTCGTCAAGTCGAACACAATCAATGCCGACTGGACAAATTTATAAAAGAACTTTAAAGTAAAAATGAATTAATTTTGGAGAAAAATCTTCCTCCTTAATGCGTGGCTCCGAGTCTAGATACAACCCAGTAAACATGAGATATCGGTTTTGTGACACTTCTTTGGCTAAAGTGAAAGAAAGTTTCTTAATGAAGGTGTTTGATGGAATGTCAAGTTGTTATGATTTTCGTTAAGATCTCAGATTACTAATGTTTCGTTAAAAATACGTTTCGAATGAATAACATGTTTAATTGTGGTATGGAATTAAGGAATATTTAATTATAATGCGCTATCATTTCCTTTACCTGTTCTTAGTTACGTCCTCCGTAGCATATTTATCATTGAACGTATCAAACAAAGACGAATATATAATGCATGTTTAACGCCAGAAAAGATACTTTATTGAAGTTTACTTTTTGACTAGCTGAATTAACTCAGCGTCATACGGGAGTTTAACACCTTTTTTCAGACAGTTTTACACCATTTCAAAAAGGTTAATGTGTAGAATATCGGCAGTTAAAATAAAGTTACTTGTTAATATCTCCATAGCTACATCGTGGCCTACCCACCTCACTCACCCATTTCTCAATAAACAACTGGCACCCACATACTGGTTTCACAATGAAAACTTAGGAATTTCCGTTTTTGGGTGACGAATGAAACTTAAGGAACATTCGTGTTCATCTAGACCGTTTTAGTCACTTTCTCCAAGTTTTACGAAAATCCATTGAAAGGTTCAGATGTTGAATAAACATTCAAAGGTTCAGATGTTGGAATGTTGGATGAACATTCAAACAATCAAACATTCATATTTACGTATTATAAGATGACTTTATCTCTTCATCAATAGATTCATTGAGTGACGTTTATATAACATGCGGGTATTTATACCAAAATGTAAATGATTATTTTCTATGCGTTACTATCATTGTTATTTTACTCCCTCAATGGGTTATAAATATTGTGCAATTATGTAAAGTTATGTTTCGTGTAACGTCTTGGATGAAACTTAGAGTTCAACACATTGTAGAGTAATTATCAATTCTTTGAAGAAAGCTAAATAAAATTGCCTTTGAGAAGTGAAGAGATATATCTTCATATTTTGCATTTATGGTATCTTCATATATTCTTTTCATTTGGGTATTTTTATAATTTTTGTGGATGGTGAAACCTTTCCTGTTCTCCTGGCGTCCAACCTTCACTATCCACGTCCGAGGACAGTAACCGGGAAATTTACGTTTACAGTATATATAGAGATATAGATTTCAAACAAAAATTGAGAAATTTTGGAATGACAGGAACGTCAGAAAGGAATTCTAAGGTTGTAATTAATTACTTGTTGGAGCGAGGTGTTGACAAGATAAACAAGTAATATGCTCTCACCTCTTTGATGGTTATTTCACCTTTCTTCATTTCCATTTTTAAAATTAAAGATTACAATGCGACAGAGTGAAAACGTCCGAACACGGAGACGTAGCGAGAAATTTATTATGAGACGTTTGTCAAAAGGTTGTTTATGTAAACTTTCAGTTCTATTTTTAATTTGTCGAATTGATTTATTCACTTTGTAAATTAATTAACAAATGCCAAATTAACTACATTCTATATACTAAATAATGTACTTTCTTTAAGGCATAAATACATTCGGGGATGGGGCGGACAACTCCAACTACTCGCCTGGCTACGTGTCTAGATGAAGGTGGTGGAGAACGAGGAAATGTATGTTGAAAATGATCACCCAGAAGAAGATGAAAACAATATCTCATCCCTAGACCTACCACAACGTCATCCACGCACGTAAGAGTTTGCCACCCAGCGCATTGACACACCCACTGCCACTTCAGCAACTTCTCCAGTCGACTTCGTCGTAGCGGCGTCGCCTGAGCGAACAGAGGCTACCCGCAGCGAATATGATGGATGCGTCGACGCCCCGCTACGATGTGCGACGTTCTGCGACTCCCGGCGTCGCCTATGCGTCGTCGGCGGCGGCGGCGGCGGCGTAGGCAGCAGCAGCGTACTGGCGACGGACAGACGCTCTACCCAAAAGACGCCAGAAGGCGTGGTCGTTGTGGCGAGAAGAAAGAAAGAGAGAGAGAGACTGACGACAGCAGAAGAATTGAAGATAAATTCTTTTCAATTCGAGGACTTCGTAGCGTATGCTTGGATGCTATTGACTTTTGAATATATTAAGAGCTCCCGGAAAAAAAGCTAACGTCTTCCGAAGTTTAATGTGGCAAGCTTGGACCACAATGTGGTTATTCTAGAGAGTAAGGGCAGTAGTATGAAAAAGTGATTCATCGACTGTAAAACTGGAAAAAAGTCTTTTTTCATTCTTTGTATATAAGTTATATATATGAAAATTCTCACCGTATAACCCTTTACTCAAAATATTGCACAATTCCAATATTATTTATACATAACAATATTTGTAATAATTATTATATTATTGTACTAGTAAGTCCTTTTAAAGCAACAGAATGGTGCAATGGAAGCTTGCCGAGGACCATAACCCAAAGATCTGTGGATCGAAACCACTTCCCGCTATAGTATATGTCTCGCACTATTTATAATCAGTGTATTCAATAACAGACAACAATATTGTTATGAACAAGTTTAAAACCCTCAAAAAATTTGAACAGGAGCGGATCCACCAAGTGATTGTGGGTACCGGGAGAAATTTTGTCAACTTCACATCTACCTGTCACCGATAGTTTGGCTTCCAAGAAATCACCTGTATTATTAACAGTGGAAATAAATTACATTCGTTTTCATTGTTTCCACATTTTTTAGAATTTATTTTATAATTAGTCTAGTATAACAAAAATTTAAATATTGCAAAATACAAATTATATAAATGTACGAAATAAATTAATTTTTTAGCTTTTTAGTTTTTTTAAAATCAAGTCATATTTCTGGGGGTGGGGGNTTTAGTTTTTTTCAAGTCATATTTCTGGGGGTGGGGGTGATGACCCTATCGTCCTTCCCTTGTATCCACTACTGGCTTTTAAGGACCATTTTGCAAGCTTCCCAAGGTCGGGATCTCCCGCTACTTGTTCGTCTTGTGACTTTTCATAGCGTTCACAATAATCGCATAACGAGTCACACAAGACCATCGCGAGTATAGTAAACGGATCTTGTTGGGCATAGCTGAACATTGCAGCATTCCACTAATAGCCCAATGAAAATAGGCATTCGACGTCGCATAGGTTTGGATAGATATGAAATTTTGTATACACATTAAGGTAAACATTTCAAAATCTTCATTAATCCCACTTAAGCTAAAAAAAAATTATGCGAGATAAAAGGTCCAGAAAATGTATTTTGCAAAAATCTCACAAACGCTATGTTTTATTGTAAATATGGTTATTGTACATTTTATGGATAATAAAATTGATAACTATGTTTATACGGACTCAGATTAACGTGGCAATGGCAAATGTTCAGGAGAAATGACTATTCATGTGTGCACATTGATAAGTAACATGAGTGATGACTTAGACAGCTCAAGTCCGCGTTACTTGATCTCTTGCTATTGTAGAGGAATCTAATGTATAAGCCTGGAAGAGATAAATCGATTCTGTTTTATGAATGCATGCTCGTCCATATAAATATATTTCAAAAGAACATGATTTGTTTTTAAATTTAGTGAATACATTTTGAGATTTACCGTCGTGTGCGGAAACGAAAATGAAACGAGTTTTTATGTAGAAGACGTATGCCAAATCTCTTACTATTATTTCTCTGGACGATATATAGAGACCCAACGGTTTGTAATTGGAGAAACTTTACTCCAATGTTATGGAGTTATTCTTAAAGTGTAGTTTAACGAATTATCAACATTGTTCCTGACGAAATATATGTGTTTTAGTTACGACAAATGACTTGATAATAACATTATATTTGCAACTTTCACCATATGCCATTACAAGATATCATATTTGCCTTAGCTTTCTTTCTTTTTTGTATTTTTATTTGATTCTTGAATTGCTCTTGAACTATGACTTTGTGTTTCTATATCTCTTTCAATTGCACCGCGTTTTCTACGGCCATGGTTCTATCATCCATTTGTGGATGTACTACTCGAGCATCCCTGGTGAAATCTCTCGTCCGGCATCACGTGCGATGCGAAGAGAAGAGAAGGTGACGGGGGTGGATCGGACATCGTCGGCAAAAGAACCTCGAAATGCTCTGCGCCTCCGTCCGCGTCTCTCGGATCGCGCGTGAATAAAATATGCGAGTTAGTGTTTTTGCTTGTGGCGCGTAGGGCGACGGTGGAGACAAGAACAAACTCCAACGCTGTCGGCGATGACGTATGGCAGGGGCGGAGGCGCGAGATGGATGCGAGGTGGCGACGGAGGTGGTGATGGAGGTTCCGCTTTTGGTCGACTTTGTAGACGCTCTTGGTGACCACGGAGATGAGATATGGATGTAATCGTGTGGAGACTAATGATAGAGGAGGCAAGGTTATACAGTTAAGTAACAAATGGAATCAGGGAAAGTAAGTCAGGTTAGGGAGGAAAGAGAAGAAAAGTAAAGAAAACAGGTATGATGACTTTGGACGTATAATTTCGAGCAGATAAACGACTAGGGTTGGCGAGTGAAGGGAATATGAGACCAGTTAGCCAAAGAGAAGGAGAAATGATGAGAGTAGGTCACGGGAATGGGAGGAACAGTTCAAATGGAAAGAATGAAGAAAATATGCATGTTACTTACTATCATAACGGAAGTTATTCTACTACACACTAATCATCAAATTACCAATTACCATCTGAATATTTTTTTTTCTACAGTAGATTTGAATGAATTGATGGATCCCTCCCTTGCTAGATATGAAAATAGTTTCTTACTTATTTTACCTCCACCTAACGAAGTTACTCAAACGTTAAATACAAAATATTATTAGTAACTATTAATCGTCGGGTTTGCTGTAGAATCTATGGATTTCTCCCATGTAGGAGAATTTGCAGAAGCGCAGGAAAAATGTTCTAAAATACAGAAGCAAGATTTTAATTTTTTCACTTTCTGGGCTTAAAGAGATAATTAATGGTTTAGTCGGCTCGTATTTAGTCTAACGAAACAGACCTAATAAATACACTTTGAAACACTTTGATTTTTCTTCTTATGGCATACGTTAGTAATATAAACATTTGGAAAAAATGTATTCATTGGAACGCTTAATGTAGGTATTTTTAACATTAAAATCACTAAAACTATCCCTCAAAAATGAAACAACTAAAATACATCTATTCTGAAAATTTCATCAAACTTTGAGAACCAAATCGATAAATGCACGCCAATAGATACATACAAATATTACTCGCATAAAAGTACAGAATTAACTATGATGGGTCACTCGATTGAGCTAGGAAAATACCTACAATAATTCAGTGTGAATTGGTTGTACAAAGTCGGTCGCCTCCGCTTTTGTGTCAGCTAGAGTGCGTTTTGAGTGTAGATTGAAGAAACCGAGATGCGGGTGGTTGGTCGATTCGTGTATAGAGTATGGGGATGGACTCCGACAAAGAAGAGACGCCATCTCATGGTCTCCGAAGGCAGAAGAAGGTTCCCGTCATCGCCAGTCACCGCCACTGTCGCTACCTCCATTTCTTTTCGAATCCAGCGATGCTTGTCAGACCCTCACCCTCCAACTTCTGATGGTGATTAATTTTAAATCCCCCATTGGGCGGCTGACAGCGTCAATGTGGCGTTGCAGATGTATTTCTAAGTATTCACCCACAAAAGAAAAGGTCGCTGGATCCAACCCACGTTGATTTAATTTGATGTACTGTTGGTGTTATTGATGGAATTATTGGGATCTGAATGTGACGTGAAAAGATTTTATTTCTTTAAGTTTAATTATAAGTTACTCAATAACTCGACAGAGGGAACTGATTAAATAATTATTTCATTCAGATTTTATATGTAAAAAAGTAACCATTATTTAAATTGTTATAAAAAGCTGTGCTTAACCATGAGAAAGAAAAGAAAATTTTCTGTCCGAAAACAAACAAAGAAAACATCATTTATTTCAATACCCAGAAAAAAATTGAGAAAAACCTTTTATGTGGGTAATGTAGCAGCACAATTTACAAAGTCAAGTTAAGATTAATTATAGTTAATAAAAATATTACGCATTCAAAAATTTCAAATTATTTAAAGAATTCAAAGAATATGACATAAAAATATTTAAGCCGTCGAAATTCGTATGAAGATATGAAAGTTTATTAACCTTTCAAAAGTTCTAATTACTAGTGACATGCTAGCATACTCCAAAAATATAAACAGCTCATAATTCTTGACTTTAAGGAGATATGTTTATCGCTCATCTCTTTGTGTTGCATCTTTGGAAGTGCAATGACCCTAAGCCGTGTCCTCACTCTGTAAGTCCAAGGTGAGCATTAATTTCCTCTCTTTTACGATTTTTTAACGTATTGTTTGGAATGAACTAAAATAAGACTCATTAGCGTGATATTTCATAGGATATATGAAGGCCATCTATTTGCTCCTTTATTCATCCCCTTCCACACACGAATGATTTTCCTTACAAAACTTTATTTACTCAATCGCTTCACCTGCTTCTTGAGATTTTGCTTCCTCTTCGAAATTTTTTGTTTTGAGTTTCATATCACTCACCAATTGATTGCATTTAGAGATATATTGTAATTCCATCTAACAATTGATATTCTTATCTGAGAAATAACCAATAAATATTTAAAATATTTTATCAATATGAGAAACTATTTTGATCTTATCTATGATAAATGAAATTTTTGATTTTCCAAAATAATTGAAAAAAATATCCCCGAGCGAAATAAATTGACTTCGGTAACGAAATGTCGATCTTTGAAATGAATATGCTACAAATTAGTATTCAAATTGAACACCATTTAACGAGACAATGGACAATATTTTTGAACGGAACTGCATTCGAGTGGAAGTTTAATATGTAATTTGCGTGGGATATGCTTTTTAATTGCTGGACATTCACCGTCAGTAATTGTTCTTTGGAATTCCGTGCAAATAAAATCATGTGTGTGAAAATATTTGAATGGGATGGGATTATTGCATTGCAAAAGTAATAAATTAGTTTAAAAAGTATTGACATGTAATTTACTCTACACGTATTTCAGTTTATGTGTTAATTAATTCAAATTAGCTCAGTTATGTAATTAATTTGTTTAAACGGTAATTGAGATGTTTTCATAAAAGATGATTGGTTCAAACATGTTTTCAATGTAATTGATTAAATTAAACCAATTTGAATATGTATTCCAAGAGCTGGATAAAAATGTTAATTAGAAAAATCTGTTTGAAAAATTATTGTTTTAAGTGTAAATGATTTTTTCTTTTAATAAGTCGTAAATTAAGATGGGATAAATGCCACTTTTTAATGAACTGTCAGATATGAAATAGCTAAACGGACAAAGTATTCGAGTAAGTATGCTACAGTATTCTTTGTGTACGAACTCAATGATCAGGAGGTGTAACGTAAGGAGATGGGAACATTTAAATTAATTTAACAGGAAAACTAGTCAAACCGGTATAGTTACCCAGTTTAGAAATCTTTTGCTCGGATCGGAACTTAAACCGGTACCTTCATGTCAAAATATGAACACTCTTCTTAAGATATTTGAGGGCTTATTAATGTTCACCAAAAACGGACTGTGCAATAACACATATAAACTTAATATTGGATACAAGACGGATAAAAATAAATTAAATTTTGTACATTTTTTTCAGAATATTTACCCCATGGATTCAATAACTGATTTGATGTGAGTTATACATCTTCAACATACTTAAAATAAGTGATTCAGATTCAAATTAGACATTACCTACTTTAAATATAATATGCCGTTTTCAGGAATTCTTAATAAAACTTTGTAATAAAAGTAAAATGGTTGTTTTAAGGTATTCTTTGATGTTATAGCGACTAATGATCACCTCGTTCTCGACAGTATTCTATTCTCAACGCTTGAAGTAACTCAATAGATTGAGGTCGGAGACCAAATAAGAAGGATTATTTGGTCGTGAAAATAATCTGCCGTCATTCTTACATCGCTTCAGCCAGGTGCCATGGGTCCGAGTCTTGCTTAAACTTATGCAGCCTTCCATTTTGTACACTTTCAGTATAGGATTAAACTTGTGTCATAGACCGCCAAGTTACTTCTAATATATATAGCATTACTTCTAGGCAAAGGCCTGCAAGGAGACATCACGTAGCCATTATTACTTACAACTCCACAAATATGTCAATTGTAGGGAATTTGGCAGACACGGTTAAAAATATTATGATATTTCTTGTGCTTTTCATTTTATGAGCATGGTTTTGAATTTCAAACTGAATACAAATTCTTGTCATTTAAATTACCATTATGAGTAACATGATTTTAATGCACACTAAATATTAATTTAATGTACGTGTACGTACTTGTTCATACAATTTATTGTTCTGCACTGTAACTTTTATGGACATTATGGACATGAACTTATTTATGAAAAATTTATGGACATGAAAATTCAAATACCGTACTTTAATTTTAATTAAAATTGTAACAGTGTGGTAAACTGTTGGATTTTGAGAAGACTAATCAGGTAAACGGTTTGATCATCATATTGACTGGATGATATATTACACTTGTTTGATTTCTTGGAAAGCAAGTTAATGCACGATTCATCCAATATCTTGGATGTGACTAAATGAGCAATATTTTGCAAAGATCTCTCGGACTTAGACAAGAGCACATTGCAGTTATCTGATGCAGCACGCATCGAGCAGTCAACTCCTTTGAAACCAGTAGCGCCACTCTTGCAGCTTGTGTTTTTATTTTTCTGTCGGGAAAAGTTAAGTTCTTCGCACAGGTTAGTTTTTATTGTACAGACTAATGTTTGGTTTTATAGAATAATTATAGTTATCAGCACTGCGAAATGATATAATTTTAAATGATATTTTAAAAATATACTACTCATCTAATTTATTGTAACATACTGTACAATGACAATCACATGTCAGCATGATTTGACGATTCCATACTCCTAAAGTATTGACTAAGGAGGATGTGTTACTTTTTTTGTCAGAAAGGTAAAACATGAAATCCTTGACATGTATCTCTGTTTTATATTTTTACGGAAAATACAATTTTGTTCAGAGATAATTTATTCTGCCAACTTTGTAGATATTTTTGATGCCTTTCTTTACGAGTTGGAAATATATTTTTGCCTCAAATTACTCAGATGTAAGTGTTACGAGCTATTAAAATATGTATTTCTCACTTTGAACTATCCATACTTCAATTCGAAAAAAATCATGAGTTCTTTGTGTTTAAGTAGTGTTTCATTAAAATTCTTATCAAACTTCTTTTACTCACGATTATTTCAAATGAAACATAAAGAAGATAAGTCAGCATAGTTCTGTGAATCGATTTAAGGTCTACCAATATTAAATCGAGTCTTTTGCTTAAATATGTATTTTTTATTTCTAACGTACATAAGAAATTCTCTTGTGCAATTACCAACATAGTTATCTTTTACCTGCCACATCAAGTCATTTTGTATTTTTTGTTTCTATATTTTTTAAAGTTCTGTTAACTTAAAAATGAAAATATCTTCAATAACCTTAGATTAGCTTATTTTGCCAATGAAGTATGGGCTTAAGTTAATTATTGATTTCGTAGCATATGTTGACAACCCTGCATTTATTTTGTTCTATGTGTAAAAAGAAAATTCTCTTGTATATTCAATGACGGTGTTCAATGTTACTTACAACATCAAATAAATCAGTATTGGATTTTGTTTTAAAATATTTACTTTTCTTTTTGCTTAATAATGGTAATACATGCGAATATCTTACAAGGTTAGTTTATTTTATCTATGAAATATTGGCTAACAATTTGCCAATAAAAATTGGGAGGTTAGTTATCAATTTCATAGCATATGTTGGCCACCCTGTACGAGACGCTTCTTCATCGTTGAGGGAAGGAGGAAAGTAGAGAGAGAGAGCAGAAGCGAAGGGCATGCGAAGTCTCCATCACCATCAATTACGACGTCTCCGTTCCTGAGCTGGATGCTTCCTCCACGGCCCACGGAAGCGTAATGAGGCTGCCCGCTTGCAAGACACTCTAATTGTGTAAATATATCAAGGTTTAATGCATTGGAGTACCACGGCCAAGGTAACGCTTCGCCACTTCATCATGTTGGGGACACGCGCTGATGTCTAAAAGCTACGTTTTAAATTTATACGCCACCACATGGAATTTAGGGCGATGTATTTTGGTATGGGGTTCGCTCAATTTTATATTTATACTGAATGTCCCATACACATATTACATTGCTCCTGACCTCTACAGGTGTAGTGTAATGTAGGGTAGTGTAGCGAAGTGTGCATGATTATCCAAGCAACTCTTCTTTTTAAATTTTATTTTACTTACCTAGTATTTTTTTCACTTAATTAAAAAACTAATTATACGTTAATTGTATGGTAGGAGCAATGGTATTCATAGGTGTGTGTATTCATGCATGTTTGGATGCATGAGTGTGTGTCTGTATCTGTTTGTAAGCGAATGTGTGTTTGTGTATTATGTGAATATACACACATATAGGCTTCATGTAGATAACTAATCCTTTAAAATTATTTTCTTCCTCTACATCCTTCTGTTCCAATATTCTAACCATTTTATCCCCTGTGAGTGTTTGTTTTGTAGATATTTGGGTGCTGGATTTGTTATTTAAATTCTTTATTATGAATATTTTTATTATGTCTTTTTTATGTGCCATCGAGCATTGGTCACTTGCAGAGTAATGAATTATTATTATTACACTGTTCATAACCTACCTATTTTCTATATTTATAAAATATTTCCCTCAGTCAAAGTAGACATTGGACCTATAAAAGTACCAAATTAACTGAAAACACGAATTCACTTTTAAATCATTTAACGACATATTTTAAAAAAACGACGAGACTATTCTCGTGACAAAAAACACGCAAAGAAGAAGATTACCGGAAATTTGATCTACTTTCTCGATGTAATAAGTATTTTCCTATGAAACCTGCGTGTTTCCTACAATAAGCAAAACAACGAAAAAAACGTGATTTTTGTGCCCTTTGATATTTTTTCACAATTTCTTTAATTTTTCGAAAGACAAAAGACAAAAATCAGAATCTTAAAATACATAAAGGGGCAAAGTTTCAATTTTTTCCACAAGTTTCAGACAAAAATTTCCGAAATATTGGAGTAGAAATTTAACGCCCTCCATCGGGTCTGAAATTCATTCGAGAAAATATAGAACGGGTTCAAGTTGTAGTAAATTTTGTTTAGTTTATTTTGATCACTAGATATTTTCTTCGTATAATGCACAGTTTTCATACCATAACATAAAAACAAAAAATGAAAGATTTTTTAGAACTTTTTTAGTTTTTTTTATTTTCTGGTTTTTCTGGAGGACACAAAGTTGAAATTTGTAATCAGCGGTCTAAAAACCATATAAGAGGCAAAAATATTTCGGGTAGACCTTTTCTTAAACACTGAATGACTGAACAACGTTCAGAATTAACATGCAGAGAACTGCCACGGATATCAGCGTCTATATACATGCGTGTTATATAAGCGTCTATATACATGTCAAATACTATGAGCAATTTCCATATTAAGTTCCATCTTCTCAATGGACGAAGGTTTAAACAGCTTCCCACATAGCTTGGATTGAGGCAACCGGCTCTCACCAGATAGTCCAGGAAAAATAAATATTCCACAAAACAAAAATTCACATAGAGATGAAATTTGGTATACAGCTTACGAACATCATTTCTAATGAAATGTGAAAAGTTCTCATTTATCCGACTTGTGCTAAAAATTTATTGAAGGTCAAAGTTCCCGAAAAATGGTTTTCAAAAATATCTCTTCAGCGATACGTTTTATCGTAAAAATAGTTATTAGAAACTTTATAGATCATAAAATTGCCTAAGAAAAGCTTCTTATGTGTTTTTCCTCCAAAGCACCATTTGTGAGCAAGCACGGTTTAAAAAACGATTACTAGGAGCACAAGTACGATAATACGCGGCAAACTTAATACGCTCTTTCTCTCTAATTTAGGTGTATTTTCGCAGAGACAATGACCTGAGTAAGGCAGGTTTGAAGAATGTCAAGGGAAGGGTGCGTCGGCGGCTGAGAGACGTTTGGTGGCGTGGACCGCTTCTTCTGACGTCACGGAGTTCCAAGAGCAGCTGCTGAAGGCGGACCAACCTCTGGACGAAAAGGGGGAGGGGCACGCTGTGAAGCAGACGACGTCTAGTCGCCCACTCATCACGTGACGTTCTTCTTGAGTGTATCAAGAGATAATGTTGAGGAATGTCTGACGATGGGGACGCGACTAGAAACAAATAAATGAAAAAAAGAGTATATATTGAACAGACTGATAATTTTCGGTGGCTTATTCGAGGAGGTTAAGTCCGCAGGTTACGGGAGGTGTGACCTGGCTAGGTTTGGTCGTCATACCAATGTATGGGATTGCTGCGGTAATCCAGAGAAACACTTGCTACTAGTTGCGAGTGATGTAACTTTTAGCGGTACTTCTATTCGAGAAAGTTAACTTGCAATTTTGGACTTTCAGATAACCTAGGAGGGTTTTCCGACATGATATTCAGCAACTGATTTTACAAGAATGTAAATAATGCTTTCAGATAGCATTAACCTTGTAATAACAACCTGTACTTTTATCTATAAATTTGAGAATTTTCCAATTTTGTAAATATTCAGATTTTAATTTAATTTGTATTAAATTATTAATTATTGTAATTTATTACGTGTTTGTTTGATTGTCCGGGAAACTGGACTGGTGGCAGCGAAGGAAAGTAATACTGAGGGCGTGATAGGTGCCGTAGTGACTACGTCACAGTGGATAGTTCTGAGTGATTATTTGCAGTGAACTAAGATAGATTTACTGAGCGGACATTTATTAAAATTATTCCTTTTTTTGAGATTGTGGTGTAAATGTTTTTATTAAAATGTCAGAAATTTTCTTTATCCGTCGGAAACCTTTGTCAGAAGGTGAAATTTTTGTTGTTGAACGAGGAATGAAAACTACAATAGATTCCAACAAGAAAAGAAATGACTGACTTGTTCAATATATAGACAATAAACCTTCTGTTCTACATTGAATGTCGTAAATGTAGTATTTCTGGTAAGTTTTGTATTGCTGCAGAAAAAAGACTGGTTCTGATACTTCAGCTATTTTCAACAGATGGAAAACTAAAGTATTCATGTTATATGCAAAACGTAACGATTTAATTGGTTGCGCCGAAGTTTCAATAAGCCGGACTCCGATTCACTCATCTCCGGATATCATTATCACTAATGGGATTCGGTTTATTGCTGCAATGTACGGAGCTTCCCAAAAAGTTGATTCTATTGACTGCTATAGATATTTCAGTTTTGTGAAGAGTACACGACACAATAAAGTTGTACAATTATCCTGTCTTCCTTCAATATCTGGTGCAGCTTTTCAACATATGTACCGGCCATATTATCAAATTCAAGTACGGTTAGGCAATGATCTAAACCTTGAAAATTGGGGATAGGTATTCAACAAAATCAGTCTGGAGTCAACTTATACCTTACTTTAGTGTGCTCCAGAAGTACAACTAAAAATATTTTTGTAATTGCATCAAGGGTTGCAATTATAACTGTGGATGTACGAAAGTTGGACTATATTGTTCACCTGTATGTACCGATTGCCGAGGTAAGTCTTGCTTCAATGTTGCAAATACAAATAAGAAGATGATTAGGACATAAATGAAGAAATATCAGATCTTTTCCCTGAGAAATAGAGATATTCAGAAACGGGAAGGAGATGAAGACGAAGATGTTAGTAATATGATTTTTTCCATGTAATTTACAACAGAAATTCTATTAGTATGCACCTAAATTAGAGAAAATGAGCGTATTAAGTTTGCTGCGTGTTCTCGCACTTGTGCGCCTTATGGGTGCATCGCAGTTTTAATAATTTCTTTAACCGCGCTAACTCGCAAGAAAAAATACACATACGAACCTTTTTTTAGGCAATTTTATAATCTAT
Organism: Laupala kohalensis; assembly: GCA_002313205.1. Lineage (NCBI taxonomy): Eukaryota > Metazoa > Arthropoda > Insecta > Orthoptera > Trigonidiidae > Laupala > Laupala kohalensis. The sequence continues at coordinate 557,037 of NNCF01126672.1, forward strand.
AAATTTTCTAATAACTAATTTTACGATAAAATGTATCGCTGAAGAGATATTTTCGGAAAACTATTTTTCGGGGCCTTTGACCTTCAATAATTTTTTTAGCACAAGTCGGATAAATGATGACTTTTGACATTTCATTAGAAATGATGTTCTTAAGCTGTATGCCAAATTTCATCTCTATGCGAATTTCTGTTGAACTTCGTTTTTTTCCCGCCTATTTTTCTTGCGCTAAGAGTCCTACATCGCGCTGAAAACTCCCCTCTCACCTCTGTATCGGTGTGCGATCAAAGCGCAACTAAACCAGAGATCAGAAATTCGACCTATCGATCGGCGATAACGACGCAATTAGTAATATTGGTTCATAGATAATGTTTTAGACAAGGAGACCACACACAGGAGCTGACACTCATGGAGAGGGTGTATGTACGAAAAGCGCTCACGCAGGGACGTGAATGTTCAGCGCTATCACAGGTAACCAACCAAATTGTAGCAACTTTAAAATTTGAATTTATTACTTTGTTTTTGTTATATCTTTTCACTTATATGTAACAATAATAATAGCTGATTAAAGTTTTTATGCCAGTGTATCTAACAGCATAAAGTTATCATCTGAGCATCACTCGGAGCGTGAACTGCCATTGAAGTAAGTACAATAACCAGCATGAGATGGTGCTGAAGATTCATGATACCTCTCCATANTTTTCGTTCATACCCCCTCTCCATATGTGTCAGCTTCTGTGTATTGTCTCCTTGGTTAGGACGAATGTTCTCCCACTATGAGGAGGAAATTGAGTACCCTACGTTCTCTCAACCTCCGTTGGTGTACGTAATGTGAACAACGCATAATATTACTTGACTCTTCTGGCAATTCCTTCGCAAGTTATCTTGTCGTGGTGTTTCCAGAAGATTCTCCACAAACCGATACCATTTGATGAGGACCATTTAATTACGTCACTCAGGTCGAGAGGACATAGAAACCTAAACAAAACTGCACGGTTATGGAAAAATTTGTAGTTTTTAAAACCTGATTTAGAATATTATGTTTATGTGGCAATAATAAAAGTAAATATGCTAAATAACTCACACATATATATTTGCATTTACACTTTTATGTGAAATTTATAAGACGATTTGCGTTAATTGATTAAAGCTTTATAAACCTCGGAACACACTAACCGCAAATTGTTCAAGCTAAACAATTATTTTGTAATTTAATAAATAATACGGTAGACGATAATTACGTCGTAAATATTGAAGTAACACACGTATTTGAATCAGTTAACATTGTAAATTAATGTTGTGAATCACAATTTCAAGAAGAGATCATCAGTGTATGTAATTTGCATACACTGTTTTGTGTTTTTCATTATAAATGTTTTTCATTATATTTACTATGCATTTCTCTCCTTGCATATTTGATCAAAAATAAATAATTATGTAGCACGAATAATTTGCCTTTCATATTGTCAGCATTACAGTTTTATTCTAGTATACCGAGGAGATAATTTGCCTCAAACCGCCGCCTTTTTTTCCACGATATTTTTATGTTTTGCTGGCCTAGTTTACACCGAAATGTGCACAGTAGCTCAATTATTTAACATTCTTCAAGTGAAATAAACCAGGATCTGGTTCTTATATTTTTGTGCATTGGTTTATATGTAAAATACATTATTTTCAATATAGTTCCTGACCGTCCATATCAATATTTGCAAATTCGCGCCTTTTGCAAACGCGTTTGAAATCTTTCAAAGTCGCTTTCTTCAAACATATTTGAAGAAGCGTTGAAGTTTGGGCTGTCTTAAGACTTGTGTGAATATTTAAAAAAATAATTCTGATTTTTAGGTGTAAAAATATACTTTGGAAGATTTTAAAAAACATTTTATATTTATTATAATCAAATTGAACATCGTATTAAAGCTTGTACAAATCATACAATTTCATAATTTTTTATTTATATATGTTCCCAAAACTGCCGTCCTACCCAACTCCATTCTTTGGTGACTCTAATGCTCCATGAATTGTTGTTTCCAGTACATGACTTTCATAAATATCACGTTTCCGTTCGCGATAAAATATACGTACAGATATAAAATTAAAACGGTTTCTTCCAGAAGATTTCACACAATTTCATTAAGTTTGATGAATATGCATCAAATTATAATGGAGTCAGTGTGATTGAATCCAGTTGAGCGCTGAGGTGTTGGCTTGGTATTCGGGGTTCGATCACTGGTGGGATGGGGATTTATAATCACTCTACAACATCAAGAATGACTCCCTTTTTATTCACACTACAACATCCAGACTGACTCCCAGACCTACTCAGCCTGCTAGTCTTCTGTAAAGTGAGTGAGGGGTCAAAGCGAGATGCTAGCCACATCTCCTCCTTCCAGTGCCGAGGCCAAATAATTGCGGAGACCTACCCTCCGTTAACCCTTTGGACACCTCAGGGGCCTGTTGTGGGACAGTTTGACTGAGACATCAAATTATATATATTTCTGCTCCGGAGAGCTACACTTTCAAACGTGGGTACATTCATAGAGGCATATTAGCTAAACGGTTTTTATTAGTTTGATTACTTCGTATATACTTGGAATCAAAATTCAAATCAAATCAGAAGCTGATTTATTTATTGACCCATTATTCACGTATTAAAGTATTTGTTCTGGTATGTTTTTGAAGTTGAATGACTTAAATATGTAAAACATGTTGCGGTAGATTTACACCACTTGTTTGAGTTAAATGATTTACTCCTCATAGTACTTCATTTTCAAGCGCATGTGAATATCCAGTTTCTGTTTACTGTTCATCTGCTTTCTGTTCTTTTTATGTAATGATGTTACATTCGTCGCTGCTAAATTGATGAGCAAATTTGTGATAAGTTAACATCAAATTGTGAAATGAAATGACTAGTAACCATTGAATTAGATAATTAACTACAATTATGGGAAGCAGTCGATGAATAAAGATTTTGAGAGAAGTTCTTTACATCTTGAAAGGGATGAGTTCGTTCAATTGTCTTGCAAGTGCGCACAAATATCACATTATTTGTTTGACATGCGTTTTTCGTGATTCCGAAATTCCTCTCAACCGAAGAGGCGGTAATGATAATTAAGGATATAATCATTAAGATTATAATAATTACATTTTTTTCAATTCTATAGTTTAATTCAACTTCAATTAACTTGAGAGGGGTTTATCTTGCTTACGCTAAATATAATTCGTATATTAAATTAATAAGTGCTTGTTTTACAGGACATTTAAGGAGTCTACATGGATTAGACACGATGATTAAAAAAGTTTAATATAGAGCGGAATATGATATTTAGACATTTGTTTCAAAACCCTCATCTCAATAGTAATTTGCGTCGGATACAAATCACGATCTACTTGATCATTGGAGAGAGTATAGTATATACGATAATAAATTATATACGATGTTGTATATCATTATAATTATTGTTCTGTAAGTTTGTATGTTAATATACATAACACATTAATCAACAATTTTACATTACATATTTAAACTAATTAAATTAACATTAGATTCACAACAAGGTTCTCCTAACTCACTCAAGTATATCCTTTTATATTTAACGTTATATATTTAGATTTTTCATAAATTAATAAATTTTTATAATAATTAGTAATAGCTTTTGTTTACTACTTAAAACAATAACATTCCCAAGGTATAAGGGATGTTCACACACTTTAATTATACGCTCCGTGAAGAAAAGATAGTGGCTGACAAAAATACACTTACAGATTCACACCAAAAACACGTAAATGGCTCCTTAAACTAACAATCCATAATATTTTTAAATTTATTTTTAACTTAGTTTTTAAATTTTAAATTTTACAATAATTATTCTATAATATGAAATACACACACACATACTATTTGCAACATAAATGATCTGACTAGGAAAACTTTTGACATTATATGCGATATTGTATATGAACGATAATCAGTAGTATGATCAAGTAGGTCTTGATACAAATCCAATGATTTTTCATTGAATTTCATGTTATATTTGCTTCTTTCTCTTGTTTCATTAGAAGTTACATTGTTGCACTGAGTCTATGCATCAAGTTTTCGGTCTTGAAAATTTTTACACATTTTTCGAGAGATTTGCTCATTATGGAACACACATGTTCCTCTTGTTCTAGTTGTTTGGAGCGAATGATAGGTCGTTGTCATAGGATCCACGGACGACACGTCTCAACGGCGTCGTAGGGATCGCTTTCAAAACAGCGTCCCTCCGCTTCTTCAGGACCAGAGCTGCAAGCGCCCTTGGCAGCCTCCGGCGAAGGCAAGGAGCGCGTTATAACGAGGCCCTCGGAAGGGCAGGCCCTTACAAGGCACGGTAGGGCCAGGAGAGGCGGAGGGGGGGGCAGTGCGTGGGAGATGAAGATGGCTGCGGAGTGAAACGAGACAGTGCTCTGCATTCTGCTGCACAAATAGGAGAGGACGGGTGGGCGGGCCGGACGGGTGGACGGGCCGGACGGGTTACCATGCAAAAAATGAGACGGAATGGAAAACTTTTATACGTTTCCGGAGATCTTTAAATATCTCTACGACAATCTTTGACAATTTTGAGTTTTTTTATGAAAACGCGTATTACTAAGATTAGTGGCTCTGTATTTTAGAGCAGTAATAATTTTTTGTCTCAGTGGATGATGGGAATGATAGTTTAAATATATGTCCGTTCTCATAGGCTTACTCCATCAATCAACTTCTATAGCGCCGTCAGGTTTTCTGAGTAAGAATGTATCAACAAATGAGATTTGATTATTCACTTCTATTTCCGTGGTAAA
>NNCF01126672.1:561865-582946 GCA_002313205.1 Laupala kohalensis
CGTACTCATAAAGAACTTGTTTCCCGTTAAGCTCATCAACAACGTTCTCTACAACGCACAATTACCCACCAAACAATATACACAACCTCCCCTCCCCCCCCCAGTCAACAAATGCAAGGCACAAAACGTATAAATCCATTACATACGTAAAAGAACTGTCAGAACCTCTCAAGAAAATTTTAGAAAATGAAAAAAGTAACAATAGTTTTAAAGAACTTTTGGAAAATTGGTCAAGTAGTATTTTCAATAACCAGAGAGTCAATCGACCAAGAAAAGAGAAAATACGTGATTTACTCAATACCATATGTAGAATGCAAAAAGGTTTATATAGGGGTGACGAGTCAATATATATATATTTTTTTTTAAAAAGAAGAAGAATGAATCAGAATAAAAATGTCTTGAAAAGGAGCTATCCGCAAGGTGCGTTAGCGCAACACGATATAGAAGAAAACATGTTTGACTTTACTAACGTGAAAATTTTACGCCAAGAAAGTGTAACAAAAAAGTGAGAGAAAAGTCAAAGAAATGATTTATATTGTTCAGTCAGGGAACACTGTCAACAAAAAGTCTGATGTGGATAATCTGAGCAAAGTTTACACTAATTTAATAAAAATGTCGTCAACAATTAAAACAAACTAACAATGGAAGATAACAGAATGAAATAACTATATTGTGTAATGTTTATATTAGTATTTTTTTTATTATTATGTAAAGCAAATTGTAATTGTAAATGAAACATAATCTATATAAAATACAATATTATGTGATTTAATATTATTAGGTTATCATGGTATTGTGTAATGTTAAACAACAATTGAAATGTTATGTAGTAGAATTATTTTGTGTATCTTAACTAAGTTTATATATATTCCACTGTATAAAAATGACGACGGCAAACGAAAACCTCCGCAAAGTGTTCCTCATGAGTGGCTCATTCTAAATTGAGACACACAGCCGTGAGCAACGCTTGCGTGATGGCATGCGGCAAGGAAGTGTAAGACTTGAGGAAGACAGCAGATTCAACTAGATGAGAGTTTGTCACTTCACTGTTTTAATTGTAAAATAAGAGTTTTATATCGTAAATATTTATGTGTTGAAAAACCACAATTTTGTTGTAGCCCTGATGAATGCCGAAATAAAGAGTGCCGAAAAGTTGTCATGTTATAAATAGAGTTTTTTTTAAATTTCAAGACCACAACACAAAAATACTGTAGTAATTTTTTGTTATTGAAAATGGTCGAAAAACAGATTAATAGAATGGTCATATATAAATGTTTAATCGATTTTGTAACCTCTCAGATAAACAACGACATGATGCTGTATAAATAAAAGTTAAGCACGTATGGATGTCAAATACCCTTAACTCTAAGGGTGAAGTGGTGTACTAGGCTAATTGGTGACGTTACGATTGATTTGTCTTTTTCACGGATAACATTACGTCGCTTGCTCAAGGATGGTTTCATCCAGTGGCCCACCGGTGGCGCAGGTGGTAGTGTTGTCGCTTCTCTCCCGGGTTCGTCATCCTAGGTTCGATCCTCGATGGCTGAATTTGTAGCTTTTCACATTAATGTCCCAGTTCATATAGCTGTGACTACTGAAAAACAAACTCTGCTTCCTCTATCCAACTGATCCTAGCGTCACTAACTAACTACTATTCACTTCTACTTACTAACGATTTCTATTAACCCCTTCCACGTGGGCCAAGTTGTTGGTAAACCCAGCTAAGCGGCCCACCTACTAACAATGACCTACCAACCAACTCTAACTCCTATCGCTCCATGTAGATAAGCTTCAATAGCACGCTACATTTCCCATTAACAAATACATTACATGGTTTCATCCAAGGGTTTGTTTATTCTTGCTGCTAGAGGTGAAACTCAAAATGGTATATTAACTGTATTGAATTTGTATTATTATGAACTTTTAAAATTAGGATGTTGTACTATGTTTAAAAAAAACTGTAAGTAAAACTATTCTGATATTATAATATGGATTTTTTTCCTGAGTGTAATCAGCTAGTCTTTAGATATTAGAGAACAAACTTATTTTGACTGGTAATGGCAGAATTTAAATGTTTTGCATCGCATAATATTTAAATGCAATGTTTTGTTCCGCATATAATTTTTATATATTTCTTTCAATTTATTTGATGGATCTACGATAAAAGGTTTTCCTTACTTTTGTATTACAGTTTTCTCATTGAATTTCTCGTAGCGTAAAAATGTGAACGTGGATGAGGGAAAATAAAATATTGTGATACTTATATGAATTTTATAGGAATGTATAATTTCAGAAATAAACGAAACTATTTTATAAAACTAAATTGACCAATTTTCCGCTTTCTAATGTAGTGTAATGGCGTTATTTAATCCTAAACCCCAATTATTATTATCTCGATTCGTTCATATTACAATATGCTCGAAGGTAAAATAGTTAGTCAATAGTGATTAATTTCTTTTCATTCCCTTTGATTTATTTTGATTTCATGGAATAATTTTGCTGTAGAGAACAAAACCTTCATCTAAAACAAATTTCTCCAATTGGCAGCGATGAAACTGAGTAAACGTATTTAGCACATTTACATATTATCTGCTTGTATGTCGACGTAAAAATAAAATTATCTTCGAATGTTCACGCTTAATATACTTTCCCAAGAACTATTTCTGATGAAAACGTAATAACTCTTTTCAACTTATTGAAATTTACTCGTGATATCTGTAAATAAAATATTTCCATTTCAACTTGTGTCCACATGTAAGATACTTTCTTTTTTATTTCTCATGATAATTTTATTTTGAACACACTATTTCTGTTTGCACAGATAAAAGAAAATTAATTAAGGAATATAATTTATTAAGGACATAAGACTCATCACTACGTCTTTATAAGTAAATATATCAAACAGTAAAGAAACGTTTTGTTCTGCAAGAGCCTCTAACGGCTTACAATCCCTGTGCCAACTCCCTTTGAGTACTAGTGACGAACAATTTGTTGAGGATAAAACAGGGGTTGAAAACCACCGTTAAGCAACTCTCAGTTCCTCTGATATTCAGAGGAATTCTGCTTAAGGCGATCGAGGTAGAAGCAGTGACATCACAAGGCAATGCATTCGCGACCGGAGCAACAGTTGCCTCCGAAGATTGTGCACTTCAAACAGCGAATCAAATTGAGAGAGAGATATAGGAGAAATCATCCCTGTTGCTCCATCAACTCCCAACTTTTCACTTTCGTCCCCTTTAGAAATCCTCCGTTCCCTCCACTATCTGAAAATGTGGCGCGGCGTGGCGGTTAAACTTCACTGGTATAGGACGACCCTTACATTCGACGGTGGAGTAGGTGACTCATAAAAGACTGTAAAGACGACGGGGGTGTGAAGAGCAATATGGTATCGAAAGAAGTGGTGGATGGAGGGGATGTTGACGAGGTGTGACAATGGAGGCTGGAGGCAGGGAGAGTGTGAATGGATTCAGGGCTGTAGAAGAGACTTGTGAAGGCGCTGAAGGTGGAGGCACTGGCTTTCAAGAAGAGGCAACGATATGGTAGAGTTGAGAGAGGGGACTGGAGTTCATACGGAATTGGTGATGGATAAGGGTTGGTGTTGAGTATATGAGTGGTTGGAAGTTTTGACATTAGAAAGTATTGGAGGTGGGTGTCATAGAGCTGAAGAGTAAGCTGAAGATGGCCGAAGTATTCAAAGTGAAAAGACTGCGTATATGAAAATCATGACGGTACTCATGACGAAAATCATGAGTGGGCTGTAGTACGCGATCGCAAACACTGTTGATTTGGCTAACTAATGATTTGCTATGACCTTTTGTCTCCAATGGCAGAAAAAAACTCAAGCGACAATCACGACTTGGCACCATCTGGACAACCAAGAACTCAACAGGAAGTTTGAGTTATTCANTCATCTCAAATAGTGGGTGAGTGAGGTGTTTTTTGAATGTAATGGACATGGCAAAAACAGTGACACACCAAAACAAAATTAGAGGAGAAGGCGTAGTTATGGCTAAACAAATTTTAATGACACGAATCAACCCTGCAGTGGTCGCGCGTACGAAACCATAATGAGAGATCGCATGCTTGACACTCGTCATCCCCTTTAAAAGAAGGTATGTAAGTAAATTTTTTTTAACATTGTTGAATTAATAGGAACATTAAAAATATCTCCAATCGAATTTTCATACAAGTTGCACGTTATATGATTTAAAACAATAAAAAGTACTTGCCACATTGGTTGCTTCCAAATGGAGCCTCCCAATGGATTTTATATATGTCCACCTAAATAACTGTTGTCTATCTATAAATTCAATTTATATATTTAGTTTTTCATAAAATACACTTTGCAACAATAGTAAAGTACTTACAGTATAAATTGAGTGGATGTCGCATGTCATCCAACACCTATTGTCGGAGGATTCCAAAAGAAACAGCGAGATAGAGGCTAGACAACCATTGAGGTGATGCAGTAGATGTCTAAGGTTACTCATCTGAACGCACGCTTCATATGAAAACATTCAGAAAACATGTTGCCATTAAAATAATCAGAAAAAATAGATGATTACTTTGTCATCCGTGCGACCACTGCGGTTAAAAAGCTTACGGTAAGCGTGACTACAGTGGTAAGAAAGACTATACGATGATGGTGATACAACGACGAAGAATGGTAAGAATTGGAAAGAGGGAATAGAGGAAGCGAGTTGAAAACGTGGTGGGAAAATAGCGTAGAGCCTACTCTCATGACAGGATGAAAGACTTTGAAACGCAGTGAACTCAAAAGAAGTCAGCACTACTGTCGTGCCCAAGACTGATGCAGCTTCCACACCCTCGGGGAATACCAATTTCATGGAGACTGTTGAGAGCGATGGCGGCAACGCAGAAAGAGGGCGGCGGCACAAGATCATACGAATTCGGTAGCGGACAAGAACCTTCAAGTCGAGGAGAAGAGTGCACATGCTGAGGAACCAAGAACGCTGAAGTACCTAAGACATCTCCGCCACTGCTGTCACCACCCTTATGGAGAGTGCGTTGAGGGTGATAAGGGTTCTCGCGAGTAACGAGCCTACGCTCGCGGCGAGGGCGGCGGCGAGATCAAAGCACAGCCTGGAGGCAAGGGGTGGTCCCACCCCCGCCAACCCCTCTATCTACCACTTGTAGCGTGTGCAACGAATGCAGCGATATCAGCACCAGCCTCCGAGCTCACACTGTCGTCTTCCTCTCTTGGAGCAACAGCTGCCCGTCGTAGAAGCTAGTTGCTCCCGAGGGCTCACCGGTTGGGGAAAGCGAGAGCTCCAGGCACCACTACCAGCAGCGGTGGGTTTCGCTCTATGAATAGTGCATCAATGCGATCAGCACATGCGCCGCGGCCCGGAAATGCTAATCAGCGTTGGAGCTTTGCATGGCTCAAGCGCCTTGTGGAACGAATGTGGTTCGCCCTACATTCGCTCTTCATTCGCATCGGTTCAACCTCCCTGCTCGTTTGGACAGCTATACTACTACGTGGTCCTTTATATCATAAAACACCACAAGAATATTACACAAACCAAAAGATGAAAGGAATCTACTGCACGACAATAGTAAATTAATAGCAACAAAAAACACGTATGATTTCTCTGACGATGTACAACGAATATGTGTGATAAGGCTTATCGACAAAAGCGCGACATAAGAAAGGAAAAATACTTTTCTTTCATGTGCTTAGGACGTACATTTCCAGAAAGAGGAGTATCCGTCAAGTTTTGGATTGCAAATATTCTGGGCAAAATGACTGCATGGATTCAGAAAAGAATATTTTGAAATGAGTACTGTACGTTCTTGATTTGGTTTCTTCATTAATTGTATTATTAGTTGAATTTTTAAGAACAAACTGTGTAGATTTCAAGTTCCGTTTGTAGTAGAATGTGTAAAATAGAGTTCATAATTTGTCTTCGAAAAATCATTCTTTATGAATTTGAAACATAATGTTAGATTATCTCTATAAAAAGGGTGAGTTTTATGTTTTTTAGAAATATCACGAAAAGTTTCTAGGAAAATATATTTCACGATAAAATCTTTGTTCCGTGAGTGACATTTTCAAGATGTGGGGTACAAATTGTTCTCTAATATCCATTAGCGGTCCTAGGTCTATGTTTACTCGAAGTTAATTAATAACTTTCATCTGTTGGCTGGATGTCGAGTTGCAAAATCTGAGTAAAAGCAGCTCCCCTTATCCACCCACTGAACCCAAAATCCATCAAGTGGACAGGTAAACGGGTAGACAGCTTAGCGGCACAGCGGGGCAAATTCAAGGTCCACAGGAAGCGACCGTAAGTCGACACAGCTTTCGTAATTATGTTGTCGACGTTGTCAAAATGTAGTGAACTTGGTGAACAGACTGTAGCTTCCTCCGTTATCCACCAAGGCGACCTCCAGCGATGTTTTCGTGAGTTCGGGAACGAGCGTTGCTCAGACCCAACCCCCACCCCCACCAACCGCATCTCCTTCCTAAGGAGACAATCGATTGCGTGTGGACCCAGGTGTAGCGCACGTGCCGGTAGTCTTCTTAGCGAAGGCCCATCGGGAAGATGCGTTTCAGAGGAAGACATTTGTCAACTTACAATCCTCATCGTTTGCAAGAAGGAGTAAGCTCTTCACTGTATCATCCTCTGTTGCCGAGACAGATTAAGATTTGAGTGGTTGTATTCGTCTAATAAATGTTTATTATGCTACTAGAATATTATATTTATCATTTCAAGATGGAAAAACTCTACATCATGTGTCCTTCTTACCCTGCTTAATTTTCTTTGGAAGTGAAATGTAAAAAATCACGAATATGGGTTTTGTATTTCTTGGATAATACATTTATTTAGGTTATATCGGCGAAAGTATATCAATTAATGCATTGCTTTGCTTCAATTACACAAATTATTAACTCTAGCGACCTTTTTCGGACTAAAACTATATTTGAATGACAGTGTGTGGAACAGGAATGGTTTCTGATTTTTGTTTCATTGTTTTTATTTTTTCTGTTACTAAATATTATTTAATTTCATTCATGACGTGTTGCTTGAATATTGTACTATTTACTATAACCTGACGAAGTCGCAAATTGGTGACGTTACGTTGTGATTGAAATGTATTTTTTAATGGGAAAGAAGCGGTCAAGAATAATCAAGATGGAAAAGTGTACATCATGCGTCTTCCACATCTTCAAGATTTTTCTTCAACAACTTTAGATGTGAAATGGCTAAAGCCACGAATTTCGGTTTTATATTTTTTGGATAAAACATCTTTTAGTTGTACCTAGATAGTATATGAATTTAAATATTATTTTACTTCAGTTATGCAAAATATTAAACAATATTTCATTTTTTACTCATTTCTTAAATCCTTAAACCAAAAAGTACAAATTCAAGTGCACCAAAGGAACAACAAATGTGGGAGTTAATACATTGTTTCAAGAACAACAAACCTAACTCACTTCGATTTTTCCAAAACCTAAAGATAATTTTTTATCATTATGTCTTTTTCATATCATCTTGTCTTGATATGAACAAGATCGACTATACTTTATGAATGGACTACTGAATATAAAATAGTGATAATGCACCCTCTTTAGAAAAACAATTTAAATGAAAAGAGACAAGATGAATTTTCCCTCGTCATTTGAAAGTATAATTAATTTTAAAATACATTTTGGTACATTTCATGAACCACTGTATTCGGAAGTGTTGCTGATATAGGCATTTAGTGTATACAGGATTGATGTCATCAAACAAGTACGATTTATTATCAGTCCACGGTTAAATTATATGTAGCGTAAACNCAAGTACGATTTATTATCAGTCCACGGTTAAATTATATGTAGCGTAAACAAAATAATTTGAGTATGAAAGCACGTAAAAATTTATGCAACAAAAAATCAGATGTTTAAGTTTTATTTTGAATTATAAATCTTTAAGGCGTGATCTATTATTCCATGAATAATTACCTAACAATGCAACAAGATGGTTTAAAAAAATTAAATTTATTATCTTGCTTAGATACTTGGGCCTACTCAAGCTGAAAGTTTTCAATCCTCGATTTAGTTCAGAATCATACTGTTACTGCCTCTGTGTAGTGACTTACACACGTGATGAATTCCCAAAGAAATGAGTTCATAAAATTAAGATTCCTTAAGAAGAAAGTAAATTTTTGAATTCCAGTAGGTTTTCAATACACAACATAAAACTACTTAAACTGTGACATTATTAAGACACGTTCTGCCACTATTAATGTTCAGTATATAATCAAAACTAATAATTTAAGACTTGTGGCCTTATTATGGAAGAATTATTCAAAGTAAAAAATGAATTGTATTCGCACATTATCAGGTCGTAAGTCTTAAATTATTTATTTTAGTAAGACAAGATTCTTTTTTCATAGTGTTTAGTTCTCAGTATGCTGACGAAAAGAACCCTCATTTGAAACTTTTATCTGATATGAGCATCAATACGTTCCATAGCTTGTTGTTGTATGTATATGATTAATGATTCAAGCCTCTATAAAGGAGGTAATGGGCGTTCGACACAAGTTCAATGTTCTTCACTGCCCAGAATGTGTGGAAATATCCATTTTGAGTGATAACGCTGTATTTCTCTGCTCGCATAGTGGTGTGATGTCCAGTTATAAAGGGAAAATAAATGTTACACCATACACTGTTATTAAAACTTAATTGCCCAGCTATTTCTGGTGCTTTAATTTACTTTTCATGTGGATGTTTTATAATACTTGAAATGGTTTGTAGCAAAGCAAGATAATATTAAGTGATTGTAAATACAGAAAGGGTGCGATGAGAGATTTATAATATCAGACTCGGAAACTCGTAAATGATAAAAACATGTCACGCATATTGCGTGGTCATTCGTGTCATATTCCAGTGGTGCTCTCATAAAATATTGTTATCTAACGGTGAAATTACGACGATATATAATACGAATAGGTAAAATATTCCAAAGTATATTTCACAGACATTAATAATTTAGAAAATTAATGCTTATTCAAAATTCAAATGGGCTTTATTTTAACAAAAAATATACAATATATATGTCGGGGCTTAGGGCCCGTGCGCCTTACAGAAGCCCTACAATGTACCGTGGGCTATGCACACTATACCCTAGTATTCACTCTCAATGAGCTGAAACAGTAACTAATAATAGAGGTATTAAAATATTTCGATTATTTGGTAGGTAAATGATATCAGTAGCGGAAAAAGAAATTAATAAATGGTTATAAGATATAATAAGAACATTTTTTTTACTGGCATGATTATTTTTTTAATATTAATTTTAATTTTTAATCTCAGTTATTGTTAGATATACTTAAATAACAGTTTCGTTCATTGAGCACCGTTGGGATCCACGGAAAACCAACGATTAGGGCAAGCGCGCTAAGCATAAAAAGAAGAATCATGTTGGTAACTGGAAATTAGTATATGTAATGTATCCAATTCATTTTTTAACTCTCACTTTATTTTTCATCAAGAAACTGGGCACCGAGACATAAAAAAGTTTGCTTGAGATGATAATATTGATATTTAATAAATTCATTTCTGTATTCAACAAATAAAATTATTTAATAATCTAAAAAAGTCATTCTTTTTACGCAATAGTTTTCCGAAACGCATAACGTTTTATTAGACGTACGAAGTTTGAGTATAACATGGATGGAGAACTCGTGAATGGTTTGCCAAGCAAAGTTTTATTTTCTTGTTGAAAAATACCTCTAACCTTTTTATCTTTGCATTTCTCTTAGATAGGAATGTGTAGGACAATCCATTTTAAATCCATACGTGATGATTCTAAACATGAATAATCTCCAATTCACACAAAGAGAACATTTATGATATAAATCTGTTTCTGCAATAAAATCTTTTGTCCCTTTTAGTAAGATTCAACCTGAGGACTTGGTATCTGTTAGTCGTTCGCATATGTGTTTCTGATGACCTTCATTGTAAAGAAGTCGTTCAACATTAATTTGAAAATAATTCAGTTTTAAAATCTGTGAGACACTAATTATTTGTTTCAACTAATACCACTTTCATTAATAATGGTATTTAGTTTACTCTGGTTCACAGTAGAATTATCACTCTTTATAACCAGGTGACAGTAGCATCCAGCTTCCAGTTTCACCCTTTTTCCTTTGATAACATTTTATTGCTCGGTGAGACTAATAACCTCAGTTGTTTCGAATACGTTGAATATGTGACTTCTCTGAATATATTGAAATGTTCTGTTATGTATCTTGTTATCATTTGTTACATAAAGTCGATACGTTGTGTACTTTATAGCACAATATAATATTCGTCCATCCTAAGGTCGTAAGTCTTAAATTATTTATTTATCTTTATTATATAAAGGGCGTTAATAGTAATACAATTTTATTGCAAATTGTTTTATCAACAATAATCATTAAAACCGTATTTAATTTTTAAAAATTTTGTCGATTGTTGTCGGAAAATTATTTTATTTTAAGAAGGCTTCTAAATTTAAAATACAAAAACTGTTCTGGAATCTCGAGTGCAGATACATGCTAGTTCGATTCTACTACCCATGGTTCACCTTGTTACGAAATATATTTTTCCTTCATGTGCGGATGTGCATTTCCACGAGATTTTTTATCGATCCATATAAAGTTCTTGAATGGGGACAGGTGTACTTGATGGAGTGAGCGTGGATAGCCAGGTACGACCGGTGGAATAGGGGACGACCGCTACTCTGACGTGTGCAGAAGTGGTGACAGCTGCACTGTGTATTTTTAGACTTGCAATTCCCGCTGGAATAAGGGCAATTGACAAGCGGTGTCAGCATGTTGTTTCTCTCCGCTAGGAAATACGCGAAGAGTTTTACAAGTGCTCTCTTACTATAAACGAGCTGTGGAGAGATGCCTGAAGTATGCCAATAGTTATAACTATCCATTTTTGTGTCTTAAGTGTATTTCACGAGAAATACAGAAATGAACAAACAGAATGTGTTATTTCACCTTACATTTAAGTTCTCAATTTAAGACCTAGGGAGGCGAGTCTCCCAAATACTAATATAATTAATCTCATTTTGAGTTATTTTAATAATTATTATTTTTACCACTATTTTCGGAATAATTTAAAGATTTAAAATTGTTTGTATTTGTTTAATAACTTTTTTGTTATTTTATAAAATATAAATTTGTTGGTATCATAAAAAGTTTCTATCAAGTTTTATTTATAGCTTATGCATGCTGTAATTTTTGTTGGGACAAAGAAATAATGCACTCTTGATTGGAATTTAAAAGATGGTCCCTCGCTTACTTCCTGTGAGTAAATTACTTTCTCCTCCATGTAGTCATAAGCTGTTTGTAACGGCTTTTTTTAACTATAACTTTTGATAGTAAATTCATTATTATTATTTGATTACAAAGAATTTATTTTGTAGTGATAACGAAGAAGTTAAATATGTGTTGTGGTCTAATAAGAAAGGTGTTGCTGACCAAAAATGACAACTTTTCCCTAAACTGGCGGGTAAATCAATTTTCCCACTTTGCAATGACTACTATGTTTTTCTCTTCATTTTACTTAACATTTGCCGTAATGTCTGCCAATGTTGATTAGAATGAAAGAGTAAGAACCGATAATAGTGTTTATATATGTCATTAGTTTTTAATTTTTGACTGAAAGAAAGAAAATTTGAAACAACACTAATTTATTCGCCAAATTTTAGAAGTTTTCACTATATGAACATAATGTTTTAGTTACTTGTTAACTCGTGTGTTGTGTTGTGTTATGTTACTCAACAGATAGTGTAACAAATAAATTTTTTTTTGATCGTCGGGTTTAAATAACCAACGTCGTTATTTGATGTTTTTGATACAATAAACCTATTTGGTGTTTGATTGATTTCCACACAAAGAATTACATACTGTATAGAAAATTTCAATTTTACCGTTTCAAAATATATTTTCATCAATTGGACACAGGACTCTTCATAGAAGCAGTATTTACTAAATCAAAAAATCGTTTGTTTCAACATCTGTCTCCATCAACGGGTCATATGCCATGACCTTTCTCCAATAAGTCAATAAACAACGGCATTGATGATTCAGAACATTATTTCAATAAAATTGTGATTGACGTTCATTTTTTCTAGGTTTTTTATGTTTTTTCGCGAAGATATAATCCGATATATAATTAACATTACATGAATCTAATTTTATGTAACACACTTTAAGGTAATCATGAATTTATTATTATTTTATGACTACCAAGTTATCATAGACTAGAGGGTTTTGAAGGTGAATTCGCTCTAGCATTTACAGTTAAGTTAGGATTTATATTCTCTTTTTTCTCCATAGGTGTACAACTTACTTAAGTGACTAATTCTTTCCAATGCATCTTTTGTTTACCCAATCAATTACTTGAATCGATTTTCGTCCACAAATGACCGAATTAACGAGAAATAATTAACATCAAGAAATTGGTTTACCAGTACATTTACGCAACTAGCTGTAATTGGTCTGTTTACTACCCCATTATCAACCATCAAGGGGAGAGAAAAGCGTATTCGAGCTCTTATCTCCATTAAATCACGCAAATCGTCTTCTGCGGCAACACGAAGATAGATGTAATTAACAATGTAAACAAACCTATAGAATGTACTTGAACATTTCATGCTATTGTTTCTTGGTGTCACTATGAAATGAATGCTTGATGATAAAACGGACAAAGAAGACCCTTCTCATAATATCTCTGAGATCTGTAAAGAGAAATATTACGGAATATTACCACTGACATTGACAACATACGTTCTTTGAATCCCTCAAAAAGTAATCTACACCCATTTTCCGTAGAGCAAAGCTCCGTTGTCCAGTTATTATGTTATCTAGTTAAAAAATGTAAGTTATAATTCATATATCTTCAGGCAATTGAATTACAAAAGCAAACAATATTTTTGAGAAAAAAAAAACTATCTAAAAACCAATTATAATTTAATATACAAATTTGCCTATTCGAACATGTAAGCGTATAACAGTAATCTAAACTTATAAAGGTGAATTCTATCGATTGTCTGTGATATCGAATTCAGAAAAGTACTTGATGAGTTGATATAAACATATTAATGACTCTTCTTAAGGTTTATTGAAAGAGATGCAAGGTATAATTAATATAGATTGAATACGAGAGCTAGAATTTTTTGCTTAAATTTTTGAATCCGCCTCTGCCTTAGGGCCCTTGATCGGAATTGATGGGATGGTCCCTTGCTTGCTTCCGGAGAGTAAATTAGTTTTTTTTCCTCCACGTGGTCATACGCAGTTTGTACNTTTTTTTTGACGATAAATTTATTATTAAAAAGCAATAAAACTTGGCTGCGTTTCAATAGAAACCAAACAAACATGGAAACAGCATTAAGCAGAAGCTATGACGAACAATGTTTTCATTCACTCAAATTACAAATGAATTGAAACCAAAGAATATGTAGGTAAGAGCTATACGCTTTGCTTATTGAGCATTCTGTATAAAGTTCAGTTTCGTTCGACTTGAATTTTGAAATTTCTCGTTTTTAAGAAACGTTTTATGCAAATCCGAACAATAACGGGAACAATGCCCGCTTTTTATGTTTTCTTCGTGGATCGATTCTCGACTTTTTGAAAATTACAGAAAGGGCAGAAGTTATAATACAAAGAGAAAAAAACTAATTTATTTTAAGTAAAAATATACGTCGGGAAAATGAGCTAGCGCAATAAAAAATCACGCAGTATAAGTCAGAATATTAGTGGAATTAAATGAAGAAATCTCATCAATTCATGCAATAATTTTGTGAAGGCAATTTGTGCAATGTTGACATAAAAATTCGTGGTAATCTTTCAACGATGTTTTTTAATAGATGCTATTAAAACAAAGCTCTAACCAAATATTTCTTCTTGATATACTGACTGTTTGAAAAGGCAACACATCTATAGATGGTAACAATTCTACTTTTCAATTTTATTTTTACTGACAAATTATTGCTATAAATAGACATTTATAATTTACGATCAATTGCGTATACACAGCACAGTACAGAAAATGTGTTCCCGAGCAATTAACGTTCGCAAAAGTTCGATAAGGCATTACTCATGTGCGCCATCCATGCTTGAATTCATAAATATTCATGAGTGAATGTTTACATTGTGCCGCGTTTCGGTTGAAAATGTTCGTTCTGTGTATTCATTCACTAACTTGCTGGAACGTAAAAGAGCCTTTGTCGTACGAAAACGTGAGAAAAAAACAGAGAAAATAAATTCACTTTTACGTGTAATAATTTTGTAGAAAGATCGTTTACTCTTACTATGATTGGGAATGGGTTGAATGGGCTAATAAATAAGATAGTTAAGTCACCTTAATGATATCCATTCTGTTAACTTTCAAGGTGATTCTGTCCCGACCTGGGCTATTCCCCGAATTTCCTTTGAATGCTTTGATCGAAAATGATGGAATGATTGCTTGCTTTCTTATGAAGTAATAAAGTGGTAACATACATCTTTAATATACCCCGTTATTTACTACTTTTTCGAAATAAATTATATATTCCTATATTTTACTGTCTTTGTTAAATGAGCTAATACTGAACGACATAACGTGAGGTGCCTGTTGTAACACGTAGGTTTTTCTATTAATTTCGAGGTAATCTGTTTATTATTTATTTCTTCGCTCATTAAGAAATTCCATCCATCACCCTTGTTATGAGGCATATTTGTAGTTTTCAAAACCGAGAATTTGTAAAAGAAAATGACGTAAATATTAATGCAATAGTATTATTTTTATTGGCATGACTTTTTTTAAAATTATTTTTGGCTCTAACTGCATTTCTTACATTGGTATTTTTAACTATTTTAATTATCCTTCATGTAATTGCTAGATCACACTCAAAATAATGTGAAATAATGATACTAACTCTGAACACTAGTACTGCCCTAACGATAAACTAACCAATCACCTGGTGAAATATAAGAATGTTGCAACAACAAAACTTAAAAAAGATGGGGTTTTATTAAAAATTGAATTTAACTATCATTTTGTATGATAATAAGTACGTTTATTTGTATTTTACAAAAAATATTTTATTTATAATGAGGCAGATATTACTTTTCCCCATCTCAATATGAATGGGTAGTGCAAGATATGACAATATACTAACGTACAATTTCGTACGAATAAAGTTTATTGGGTACCAGACGTTATTTGTTTGAATTCAAGTCGTCATGTGGCGTCATTTTCAATGAGTCAAGTAGCTTCTTTTCTTCATGTAATTTTAGATGCTATTATGTAGGAAAGGAAGAAGTAAGAGATAAATCAATAGAAAGTTTCTTTAGAGCATTGGGAGATCATTTCTGGAACATTTGAGTATAATGTATACTACGTCGAACCAATTAAATCACCCAAAATCTATCCAATTTTCTCTATAAAAATACGAATGTATACTTTTATTTAGCCAGGCTTTTTTATTTAACTGAATTATATGGGATATATTATTTTCCCCTATATCTTCCAGCTGAAGGCAAGTTTTATTCGATTTCATACTTAGCTCTAAACAATGTAATAGGACATCAGAACAGTTATGATTAATATATAACTCTTATGAATATAATACATGATATACAATGGAGCATTGATACTCACGTACAATTCTGTACGAATATTGTTTGTTATTTACCAGGTGCTTTGATTTGTTAGAACTCCAGTCATCAAGATACGTCCTTTTCAAATAAATGAGTGAAGTTGCTTCTTTTCTCGCTGTAATTTTTAAATAATGTTAGCTCTGGATGGAAAAGGTGAAAGGTTAAATCAGTGGTGGCGATTAGGAGGCAACCCCCCTCCCCCCCTTCCACATTTTTAAGGAAAGATAAAAAAATTATTTTAACCGTCTAAAACTGGGTTTTATAAAAAAATTAATGTGCTAATCTTCAATTGTCTTTTCTTTAATTTATTTCGTTATTGAAAACTTACTTAGTGGAAATATACAAAAAATGTCAGTGAATGAAAATTGTCAATATTTTTCCCTCCCTTTTTATTCCCAATCGCCACCACTGTGTTAGATAATAGGAAATAACCGAATCATCTTTTAATGCTCTACAGTACGATAGTTTTTTGTGATGATGATTTTTATTTTAAAAAAATGTTTAAACTAGCCAATAACGTCTTGAGGTCATATTTGCAACTGCGTTCTCTGCTTGTTGTTATTTCCGTTGCGTGTGCAGGAAGTGAGCTATCTATACCCCTTCGAGTCTCTCCCCACTCATCCATAAAACGCGTGCGTGGCTGTGCGTGTACAACGACGAATGTGTTGCCACTGAACACTGCTTCTACTACTGCTGCTGCTGCGGCGGCGGCGGCGGCGGCAGGCGACAGTTGCCGTCACTTTCACACATATGCACCCATACGTGCACTCTCGCGAATACTAGTGCGAACGTGCGATGAGGAATTTTCGTGGGATGAATGCGCTTCTATGACAAGCGACGGTTGGTTTCTCGAATTGCTTTGTCTTTGTGGCTCCTGCGTCAGGGACGCTGCATTCATAGTCTAGGCAAAATAGGATTATGCTCCATTTTAATTGTAATATGTTCCTTCAGTATAATAATAATAATAATAATAATAATAATAATAATAATAATAAACAACCTTTATTTTATGGTTAGGCTCAAGCTATCAGGCCTGCTCTTCCCCCTTATCTCGGTCAAATAAATACATACATAAATTACAAGCGTACATTAATGTATTCATAAACATATACATAAATTATGCAACGAAAAAGGACTACAAAATTACTCGAGTCTGGGGTATTTAAACTAGGGATACTTGTTAGTGTAATCTCCTGATAAATTTGTCGTACGCGAGTTTTTCGAGATTAAACGTAAATATGAAATTTAAGCTTAAAACTCTTTAATGTTACATTTGATGTGGTATTCGATGACCTAAAACGTAAAAAACTGTAATATTGTTCGTATAACATATGTAACACCACAAAAATAAGAACAAATATATAAATGTGCTATTTTTGAAAAAATGAAAAATAATCATGTTTTTTTTATTTGCCCAGAACTTTAACCCGTAAACGAAATTTCACATGCCATATACTCTATTAAATTCGACGCATAATTGAATAAACTTTAATGCATTTAAATGAAATTGTTTCTGTAAAATGCGTCATTTATGAGTTATTTGCGAAAAAATGCCGAAATTTTGGTTTCTTTGAGCCTCCTCCTTACCTTGAGCATAATAAGAAATTTGGTGCAAAATTTAAATTACCCTTCTTACATTTATAAAAAGAGATTAAAACTATTTCCAGCTTTCTGAGAAATGATAGGGGGCACAGTCATTTTTGTCCATTGTCCTGGTCTATTAGGGCAGTTTCTTTGGTGAAGTACGACACATGAATTGTTGTTTAGTTCACTGTGTTGTTTTAAAGAAGTCCGTTCTCTCAAGTTATATTCTTGTGAAATAGGTAAAATGGCATAGCGCACTCATCTTTTACCTTTGGTGACGCTTGTACAAATCTCTATTGATCCAAGTAGAATTTGCAGTGGTGGACATAGCGCGTTTGCGGCACGTTTTCTCGGGTTCATCACAACTGGCGTGAGCTTATTGCTCTTAATTTGTCAATTTGCCTGAAGGGATTGAAACGTTGTTTATGTTATTTTATTTATTTTTGTTGTAGAGTAAAAATATCTGTTAATAACAATAGGGTCGTTTGATTTGGAATTAATTATTTATGGAGACAGAAAATATGACTAATCCTGTTATTTCACGTGAATATCACGCAAAACTTGTTTTTCGTTTGAAATCTTCGTTACACCCGGAAATTCTTCCGGATTTATTTGGAATCGAATGTGAAATTCGTACTCCGAGGTTTGGTGATGCTTACGACTCAGAATAGCTACATTGAGTAATGTGTCATCTCTTTGATGTGACGACCGAAGATACTCAGAGCGCGGTCTCGCCCCATTCCGTTCCTCCTCTCATTTAGTAAAGGGTATTTCAACAGACGTTCTTCATGCTGATTCGAATCGGTGAATAGAACGCATTCCGCATTAGATCTGACATGGACATTTCCTTCACTTTTGAGACCATCAAGTCGTCAGGGTATGTTATGTAAAAGACACGCCAAGAATAGAACCTATTTCATTCATACTAAAACGATGTTCTCAAAGTACGACGCGGAATAAACAGTTTTGGACGAATCTAAATTTAAAAAGAACTTTTCATTTGATGATAATGAAAATAAAATTGTACTTTTTGATGTTCTTTGAGAAAATTTGACAGTTCTTTACATATGAACATGGAACAAACGTGTATCTAATTTTGTTGCATGTACCCGTTTTAACCCTGAGTTTTCTACGTATTCCCTCGCTTTGAACTTAAAGAAAGTAGACTTGTTTATTTCTTCAACCGTATCATGATCATCCCGGTTTGACTTTATTTCAAAATAAAAATAATTTTTTATTTAACTCAGTTTTTGTATTTCCTCAATAATAGTTTATTGTCTAAACCATGTACTCCTTCACCACGGAAAAGATCTGTATCAGAGCACAATGAAAAACGAATTTTACTAGAATGAGAAAAACTGACTTTAAAATATCGGTATGACGTTATATAGATGGCGTAACATGCAAAATAATTTGACTTGGCGGTCTTCACTCTCATCTGAGTAAAAACATAGCCACTGCCAATCTATTAGTGCTACGCCCACACCTCTATCAATTGTCATTTGATACTAGTACAGAAATAGTCGCAGCGTGTTCCAGTAGCGTGAAACGGGATTCGAAGAGGATGCAGTTACAAACCTATTTATGTTTGAGATCAGCTGAATCGAATGCGTGGAACGAATCTGTAGACGAGGGATACCTTCCGGATGGTTCCTCAACCGCCACGTGTGCGCGCGCTGTACGCTCCAACGCCGGCATTTTGTGGCGTGGCGAACAGGCAGCACGTGTTCTGTCTGGAGTCCTTTGTTCGCACCCTAAAGCAGCCGGCAGACAAAACAGCGACGCGGCGCGTCCGTGGGCTAATTCTGTCTCCGTCTCTTCCTCTTTCGGGGACCGCGCCTCCGCAGTTGCGAACAAGAGATAATTGAACATTCGCAGAACCGTAGACAGATATCACGGGCCCCAGGGACAAATCGTTCCACCTCCTTCTTCTCCCTCCCACCTCACTGTCGCCATCACGATTCAGGTACACACTTTAACGTTTGTATCAATGCACAATTGAACCGTAAAATAAAGTTTTTTGTAGTGCTAATTGAAAACTGAGACGTGGCTCGGATTTCGTTTCGGAAAGGGGGTTAGAAATTTGAAACCAGAAAGAGTCGGTCAGAAAGTACGTAATCTTTCAAAAATTTGTAATATGTAATCTTTCTTATATGTAATCTTTCAAAAATTTAGAGACATGTTGCGTAACATGGTATACGCGATAACTGTGTGATGTACGAGTGATATACTCTTGTCACTCTAGTAGGATTTTCTCTGAAAGAAAGGCGATTATACTCGGAAATAAGACATTCCAAAACACACTTGAACTTCGAATTTCAATAAAATAGTTTGAGCCATTCTCGAGAAAAAAAACTTACAGAATAAATTTTACACTTGAGCAAAAATATACAATTTTCTTTCAGTTATTTTGGTCACTGTCATTTGTGATAATCCTGTCTACGATACAATCATTACAGAATTCTGTTCGTTCTATATGGTTCTTCTGTCTGCAAAAATTATACAGAAAGACCTGCCGCGTCGGATCCTCTTTGGGTCCCGGGTCGAACTTCACCTGCTGCCCCTCCTTCTTCCTTCGGGTCTGAACATTAGTCGTTAAAGGAGATGGTGTTGATTAAATGACATAGCACAGGTGAGGCACGGCACGATCATGGCACAGACGAGGAAATAAACTTTATTCTTTCGGTATAATTTTACCTTCAGTCCAAAGCGGGAAAATCTAAGGAAGCTCAGTGTTGAAAATGGAATATGTACAAAATTAGACACACTATCTTCCGACATAGAACTCTATACCTAAAACTGTTTTCGGTCATAAAAAATTCTATATCTTATCAAGAGAGTAATAGATCTACAACGCATCATTGAATTATATAGGTTACCTATACAGAAATAGCTCCATATATTATGTTCGACAAGGTTTTACGGTACATTATAACGTTAATAAGTTTGAGGAAATGTTTTCTTTAATGAGTTAGTTTCAATAAATCTACACTAAAAAGATTTTAAATTTGATTCTCTTACAATGGAAATCCATGAAATACGTTCGCTTTGAGGGGGGGGGCGGAGGGGTAACATTAAGCGTTACGTTGATGTACGATAAATCATAGGGTAAGAAGGAGGCTCATGGAGTTTCAGATTATTATATTCACATTCAAGCCACGAAAATTATAAGTCAAATATAATTATAAGTATAAGAAATGTTTAAACAAACAAAATAATGTATTGCAGTGTTTCAAACCACTGTTAAAAATTAATGTTTATATCTAATATATGTTTTAAGAACTACAAAAATATTGTATCTCTATTTTTTATCAAAACCTGGGGGTACTTGATAAATTTGAGATGTTCACTGACGGAGGGAGAGGTCTTTTTTTTTTTGTGACAACAAGGGGGGGGGCATAAATTGCTCATTCTGGCTAACGTATTTTATGGATAGTCCTTCGTGAATTTTCTCAAATGATTTAAAGGTTGTTTTGTTTTGTTTTGTTACAGCCACAGAGAAAAAATTCGAGCTGCAACAGACGAAACCGGACCCAGACTCCGTGAAAGTGACATGCAGCGCAAAGGGCCTCTACCCAGAACCCAAGATCGCGCTTTACAAAGCAGGGTCCGGAACAAAGTGAGTGTCTATCAAGTAATTCTACTATTTATGTCATATTTATGATCTAGAATAATAAAACAAATCGCAATAAATATTCTGAATTATCCAACGATAGTCGTATGATGTATAGTTATTAAATACTAGCTGATTACCCGGCGTTGCCTGGAATCTTTCTTTTACTCTAATCTTCTATTACTCAGGAATAAAATAAAATCTGTTTATATTGTAGGATCAAAATATTTTTTCTTATT